>HG995157.1:21800000-21990463 GCA_905333025.2 Pyrochroa serraticornis
ATAACAACAAGCTTTATTTGACTTCCACCTTTCTTTTAAAAGTAGAGATGACCCGAGATTATAAATTAATTGCTCATACAAGCTGCCTCGCCTTTTAATTTAATTTTGTGGACTTGTTCATTTTATTGCTCTCGAGTTAACAGAACGAGAAACGACGTGCTGGACGTTAAATTTTAAATTTCTATGATAGCTGAAGAATAAAATTTAAAAAATATTTCGTTTAGACATTTTTATATCTTGGATATGAAACAATGTTGTTGTGGAATCCTCTAAACATGTCAACTTGCCCCAATTTTTACCATCCCAACTAACAGGGACGTTGAAAGTCCCAGCGGGTTCCTTATTAAATCTCCTAGCGTTGGAAATATAGCAAAGCAACAGAACCAACGAAAATCTAGCCATAATGGGTAAAACGTGCAGGTGCCACACTATAATTTCTCACTTACACTAACGAGATTCTGTACTCCGACTTGAAGAAATAAAAAACAAGTAGACAACTCCTAATTACGTGTTTAAATCAGTTATTCCACCTTTGTTTCAATGGCGTTAGCAAATAATCGTACAGTAATTACCAAAATATGTTTTTGATTGACGGGTTCTTTCAGCTTTGAGGTTACCGTGGCAGATTCAGCATTGAAGGTTCTTTGTAGTAACATGCGGAGGTTTCTTATGTAAACACGACCAACAATGATCCATCTTGATTATCAAACAACAATGCAACGACAAATTTAAGCGATTATTAATTACCAACACTTCAGCTGGCGAGTAACAAAGAACTGCAGTTATAGCGTAGATAGCCCAACACGTAATGAAATGCGCCATTAAAGCCAATTGAAAACAAAGAAAGCCAAAGCACGATATGTAATTAATGTTGTATTTATGCATTTGTGTTAAGAGTAATTAGTAACAAAGTATTTTCTTTAATTCTCTGCAGATATTTAGGTAGGTACGTTACGAAATTTAGGCTATCGTAAGGTTAATGGAACCGTAATTTCCTCATTAACTATTTGATCTTGGCGCTGTACCCTTCCGAACTGTGCAAATATCCCTTTATAAACAGTACTCGAGTATGTTGCACGTCATGAAAGATTTAGTCTGACATCTAACGTCAACTGATAATTCAAACATAGGTATATAACTAAGCTAATTTATGTAACTATTACGCCTTTAGAACGCCGTCTCAATTAGTTGGAATCAGGGGGCATTAAACTGGCAATACTCACAGATCACGGTTACAACAAAGTGGCTAACATACATAATTTGGCTTCGGCTTCCGGGGCTGTTCAAACTTAAATTGATCGTGCTGCAAAGCAATTTATAAGGTGGGAACTTCTGTTTACGTTTATTCTGAAGAAAATCCATTTTTAAGGCGACCTGTGATAATAAGTCTTTGCTTAGAGTCCTAGTTCTGTTTGATTTATTTCTGGTGCGGAACTAAGGGTAAATCGTCAGTTCGCATGTTGCACAAAATTATGCCGGATATCGTTTGATATTGTACATATTTGACAGTGCTAATAGAGTGGAAATACGCCACTGAAATCGCTGCATTCTCGCAAAAGCGAGCGAAATATTTAAAGTTGTGATGAACAGTTTCACTAGAAATGTTTTGTTAGGGTGCACAAAATTCTAAAATTTTTCAAAAACTTCTGCAATAAATCAAATTTAAAATTAATATTTGTTGCGTGTGCGAATAAAAACTCTTCAATTTTTTTTGTATACTTCCTTAAGGATTAGTTGAATAAAAATTTGATTTTACAAGAAGTAATCAAAAAGAATTATTTGGTAGGCAATAAAAACAACAGTTTAACAATTAATCAAAAACTCTTTTAAAATATTTAAGTAACGACAACCCATTGTACGTTCCTTAGAGCGCTTCAAGTAAATTGTTAGTAAGAAATTGCATTTTGAGGTGGTAAGAGTAAGTAAAATTAAAAAAATAAAAATAGCCAGTCTCTATATTGACAGTGCTTTTATGAAAATTAATTCAAAATAGTTTAACAACAATTAATCAAGAATTCTTTTAAAATATTTAGGTGACGACAACCCATTGTACGTTCTTTAGGGGGCTTCAAATAAATTGTTAGTAAGAAATTGCATTTTAAGATGGTAAGAGTAAGTAAAATAAAAAAAATAAAAATAGCCAGTCTCTATATTGACAGTGCTTTTATGAAAATTAATTCAAAATTTAACGTTCGAATTTTAAACAAAAAACTTTATATTTTCGGATAAATAAGTGAAAGGACATTTTCCATTTCTATTTATTTTAAAAGAATGCGGAAAAATTCATTACAAAGCAAATGTTACATGGTAGGGGTTAATATTGATTAAAACATCATGTCTAATACATGGAAACCGCATTAACAATCTCAAGTAGTAATAGCAAGTAACAGCCTTATACTATAAAATATTGTTTCTAGTTTTAGGCACAGTTCAGCACCAAATTCAATAGCAATAACAATTTTTTATGTAACTAACTTTTTTAAATTTATTACAAAGGTCAATCAATTTGTAGAACTCTAGTAATATATTTCAGTTTGTAGGCATTCGAGGCCGTAATTTGATTGATTCGGGTTTTTGGATTATACCCGGAGTAATTCGTCGTTCGATAGCATCTTATCTCTTCAGTTACCATATCGTGACCTTCTTTAAAAGATAACATCTTTAAAACTGGAATGAAGACTCGAATGACGACTAAAACGTTAAGATGATCGAAATACACCCCAAAAATTCAAATCAATCTAGTAATAAAGATTTAAAATCTCAAAGATTTCGCCAATTCGATTCTCCCCAATCCCATAAATTCTAAAAGTACTTAAAAGAAAAATTGATATCGTTCTACCTTTGAGTTCTTTATAAAAATCCAATTTCCTTTATGACCGACTTACTGAAACAAAGCACATATGTACACGACGAGTACTTTCAGACCGTGTTCTCTGAATTACGAGGTGACTTCTGATTCAACCGCTACTTTTCCTTCCAAGCACCGTCATTTAGGTCGGTTGCCATCTGGAAATAGCGTGAGGTTTGCAAATAAGTTAACCATCTTCCCACTTCGTCAAATGTTGGTCCGTAAAAAAAAATCCACGTCTCATATTTAAATTTAAGTAATAAACTTGTCTGATTTCCTTCGACACTTTCATTGTACATGGACTAAATCCATCCGGGAGTTGACAGAAAAATTCGGATCTGTCGTACTTAGTAAGTGTCCCGGAGTGCCACACCTAAGGCCGTATGGCCACACCCCTGCGGTCAGGTCGGACCCGAGCGCTTTATCATCTTTATGGTTATTGTTCAGTCCATATACGACACATGCGTTGTACAATTAAATGGAATTAATATTAAAAACAATCGAGGGAATTACCGGATAATACCCGTGACGTTTTATGCGGATAAAAAATCGGGGCGAGGGCTGCCGTCATTAGGGCACCAGTCCTGATTAGCACCGGGATTCTGGGACCGGCTCTTTAAACCGATCGCGGCTTTTAAGTTAAATGCCATTAACGTACATAGAAATTTAAGAGATTATTACTATTATTATAGATGAACCATTACCCGGTGAAGAGTCCCAAGCTTTATTAAATTCAACAGCATTTCCGCTTATGTCCAAAACAAGATTGTGCTATAATTTTCTATTCATTATAGGGCTCCCGACTAGTTTTTTCGGTGATTCCTTGTTATTGTGATGTGAAATAGGCTGAAGGTTTGTGTTATGTTTAAGTTATCGCCGAGTTTTAGTAAATTCTTAATAAGAGGTTGACAGACAAAAATCAATCAACTTCGTTGAAGCACCGGGAGATTTCGGTATATAAGTTGAAACAAATTGGAACCAACAAAAAAATAAACTTCATGAGAATATTTTGCCTACTTATTGCCTCGAAAGTGGCCAAGAACGCTATGGACTTAATGGATCGAAATTTCTATCGCTTATCAAAAAATTTAAAATCCAGTAAATAAATACTTGCTTGTAGGATTAATGACAAAAAAATTAAAATTATTGAAAAAAAATTGGAAACCCGGAATTGTGGATTTAGGATTAAGTGAGGTTATGGGGTGAAATCGTATTGGCCTAATAAAACGTAATCTTGATAGGAAATAAACCCCGATGAAGCCTAAGGCAATGGAATGTTAAATATTCAAACTTTCCAACACTCTGGTCTGATTTAGATAACCATTCCATAAATATATGGACATATCCGACTTGCCATGGAATAATTAGAAATTTAGCAAAACTTACCTTAGAATCCGATGCAAGACACCTCCAGCCTGGCACAATCATTTTAAAATTATTTATTGTCAATTTTACGGCCAAATTAGAACAAATTACGTTGATTTTTGCAAAATTTTCACGGCCTTACTAGCACCTACGCCTTAATCACTTACGTCTAATCTAGTAGTTGCTGTCATTACGCCGTACTCAATCAAAACTACTTCCGTGTTCATAATAACATTAAATGAATCACCCTTAAGCATTTTTTTGATTAATAACAATAAAAAAATTCAAATTAATTATTGATAATAAAATCAAACAATCGCGGGCTTTTTACTATGAAGGGATCGGATTATTGAGGCGACCAAACCGGTTTTGAGTAACTACCGGGCGTAACTAACTACTAAATGCAGTTAATTAGTTTCGGCCTCTTCTAAAATCGCGAAAAGTGTGTAAAAATCATTGAAAATGGCAAAATTTCAGTGCAAGAACAATAATTATTGTTGTCTATTGACTTCAGAGTGATTGTGTTGTTTTGTGTGGATAGTCCATGAGTTTGTGAGATCAACCCCGCTTGGCCGCTTTTTTAAGGTTAGTGGTATCAAATTGGTGTTAATTGAACAGAAATTGCCGTAAAATAGGAAATATTGTATTCGGATTATCATTGAACCAACTTTGACCAACAACCCGGAGTTTTGGCAAAATTGCAAAATTAATAGAAAATTATTTCGAGGTTAAATCCTTTCAAGCTACCCGTACCAACATGATGCATTCTAATTATGTCAAGGTGGCTTTGATTGATGACGTCAGTTTACCCTAATTGCACGTCGTGATTTCAAAAACGCGTTTCTTTATTAAATTTTTCGGAAATTACGTTAAATTAATGAGTGTAAAGAAAATAAATAGTGACCGAAGTGGTAGTGTCAATTTTGGGTGGATTTAAGAGATTTCAGAAGGAATTATCTTGAATCGTCTATATTTTTTCAGGTTAGTGTTATAGATTTTCGTCAATTCAACTGCAATTGTGTTAATCGCGGGATTTTTTTATTTTATGTGACTCCTGCAATTAATTTATCCAATCTCCTTATGGCTTATTGCTGATATTGTCAATTTAAACCGCAATTACGTGCAATCGAAATAAAAAACAATTATTGCCGTCTTGACAAAAATTTATCAAGATACTTAATCATCGGGTATTAAGGTTTCGGTTTAATGGTGTATAATAAAAATTAAGGGGTGCTAAATTTTATTATTTTTTTGGTTGGCAGAATGATAGTTTCGAGATTTAACGGATCTTGTTAAGGCGTTCGCTGAACCTGGAGGAAAACAGTTAGCAATACCCCAGTTAATTCATTTGCTAATTTCTAATTTCTGAAACAAAATTAACTCTCTTTCTGAAGTCAGTAAAGGTAGACGGTTTTTGATAATTCAAACAAGAGTCATCAGAAATATGTGAGGAAAAAGTAGCAGTACCTGCAGTCCTTAACTTCTCGAGTCTGTACAACTTAACAAATGTAAATTGGCAAATTTAATCGACTTTTAGATAGCTTTCGAACGCTAGTAAAATTCTACTCCTAAGTGTGCAAACAAGAAAGTTCGAATTTTCAATTTTGACGAAAATTTGTGAAAATTTTCATAACCCTTTTCATTTATCAATTGCTCACACGAATATCAACCGTTTTAGGTCGTTGAGCAGACTATTTTCTGATGTATTTTGCCGTAACCAGTACAGATACTGCTGCAAAATTGGTGGAGGTGCCATTTTTTTTTAAACAACCTTATTTTAATTCGACAAAAAGTAATCATTTGCGCACATTGCATCCTTTAGATACATCACAAAAAATGTTGTAAATTGAATACTTTTTCCATTTATAAAATTTTCATAACAGCTTGCTCTTTTTTCTTTCCTTATTTGTTTTGTGTTTGAAGGTAAAAACGACAATAATCTGTTTCAATTATTTTTATTTCATTTATTTATGTGACTTCTTTTGTCGTAAGCTCTGACAAGGTTAAGCTGACTTTTCATCTGCGAAAAATAAATTTAACGTCGAACATTATTTAATTCACTACCCACTTGTCTGTCGTCCACCAATGCGGAAACCGTAAACTCACCTAAAAAATTGCAAATTGTTGGAGAATTGTTTATTCAGGCCCGTGCCCCGGCCGCTTTGACTGTTTTAAACAATGAAATCACGCCCTTTAAATAAATGCTTTATAAATAAACATTGCATACTGGCGCGTTTATTACCCGCATTCCATTTGCGATGTAATCATCCGGACGGACACGGTGATGTTTACAAATACATGTATGATTAATATTTATGGGTTGTTTAGCATAATGGCCGACCATCGACAATTACGGCCAATTCCACCAATGCGACCAGAGGACCGTTTATAAATTTCGTCCAAAAAATCATTTACATATTAGTAAATGACGTGATTGCTCCCGAATCGATAACCAATCTTTGAATAATTCATGACCGCGTTATTTATTTATTTTTAATCGCTTTGACTTTTGAAAACGCCACTGTTTCCGGAATTGTGGACTTCCCCGAAAACCAAACCTGAAACTGTCACCCTCCCTTCGCCATAGCAACCATCTTCACATCAACTAATTCAAATTAACGTTAAGTGACATAATGAATTAGGGTCATCTCCAGTTTTGCGTGCCTCACTTTGTATCAGTTTAGAGCGGTTCACTAGTTGAAATTACGCATAGTTTGGGGATTTGTAAGTCGACGGTAAGGACAAGGGGTTGGAAATCGTGTTGCCTGCTGCTGTAATTTATGTTTAATATGATAAGTTGGTGGACGAAGTTGTACCAACTCCGGAGTGAGACTCTGAGTATCGATTAACTCTAAGTCTGACCTCAGATATTTCAAACAGTTCACCACATACATGATCGCAAATTAATTTCATAGGACCTCAATTGATTAATTTCTCGTATCTTGGGATAATCCCGCAAATCCTAAAGCCGTTAAAATTTTAATTTGTTGCATGCACGTTAAAGTATCATCGACCGTCAGTGTTAAGTCCCCAGAAGCGAATCGGGAATATTTTGTGAAAATGCATCGAGATTCTTTACGCGATAACAGAAGCTGAGCCACGTCTCGACAATGACTTTTCTATTGCCAGAAGGCGTCCGAGCTTTGTAAGCTAATATTAACGGTGTATTGAACAGAACACGACTTTCCTATATAAAAGATGGGAAAACACGATGGAAATATTAATGAAATAGTGGCTGCATCCTTTGTTCACAACCACACAGTTCTATCGATATCGTTACTGTGAAAAGCACCGAAAGAAATATTTTTAGTGATAATTCTTTCGATATCCAACTACAAGTAGTTGTGTTTGTGGTGAACAGCATTATTTTGCAACTGTTACAAGAGACGACCAGCCCGTGTGCTGTCATAAATATCATTTTTATGACCTTTTTTATATCTTTTTTATTTACTATACGTTTTGCATGTGTTTTATGAATGATGCATATAATAAAATTGCTGTGTAACATCCGAAATGTGCTCAGCTGTAATAAACATAGCATCGTTATTATTTACTTTCAGTTTCAGTAACTGGTCCAACATGACTCCCAACGTCAGCTCCGCAGGAGGCTTTTTGTACTGCTAAAAACTCTTCAAACTACAAATTGAAGGTAGCCATTGCTGGCAAAAACTTTAAACTAGAAATTTATTAGAAAGACTTAAGCACGATTTTTATATACGTAACGTAACTTTAGTTACTTTTTTTGTGACATTTCATGAAATTCTATAACTGTAGTTGTCTTGTTGGCACAATCCCTAATAGCTGATGATATCTTCATTCAAAAGATTAATTTTAATAGGCAATGAGAACTCTCAACTGACAAAAAAATCTTGTACTTCAAATTAATTGTTGCACTTTTACGCTTTTGGCAGTTGTGTATCAGGAAATGATTGAAATAAATTTGTTCTTCATCAGCAGTCCTCTTTCACTAGAAAGAAAAATTGTTTCTAGACGATTTTCATTAAAATTATTGACACATGCTAGTTTCGAATCGGAGATTTTCAACTTTTTATTCGATTGGTGCTTGGCGGTGCTGACATTGCGTGGCAGTCCTCTTCCAGCTTTCAGACTTCACAACTGTTCCATCTAGATTTTTCCGGGTATCGTATAACTCCGGTAAATTTTGGGCTAATCGCCCGGAAAATCCGGCTTTACCCCGACTCCGGTCCTGCTTGCGGCCGATTGTTCCGGCTTCGACTCACGTAATGCATGCGGGAAAAACTTTACAAATAAACCGATGAACTTGGCCGCCTTAAATCGACACAACGCCTCGATAAATTTTCCAAAAAGGAAGCCGGGAATTGAAGCAGTTTTTTAACCGGGTAATCAATACGGGGGAAAGTCTTGATGTGGCGATATCTGTTACAGAAACGACTGACAGGACAACTGACGGTGAGCACACTTTACGAGAACGTAATTTATTACGTTGGATTGCCGCCAAGGATTGGGCGGTTGGCGCACGCTTTGCCCTCTTTGTCCATCCTTGTAAATAACGGGGTCGAGAGACAGCCGTAAATTATCATCCGAGTCCTGCCCTGGTCCGCAAAAAAAATAATTATCGCCGCCTTTTAGGTCAATTGTTTCACGGAATCCTCTTGTTTGTTTTAAAAGGTCCGAACGTAAGATGAAGCGGAGAGAGGAAGAAAAGGCTGAAAAGTTGGGAGTTGCGACCGTCAACGAGACCGGCGTTTCAGGTGCGCTTTTCAGGTTCGACAGTGGAACGTTATTCAAGTTGAATTCAGTTTAGACCTTTTATGTCTGCATTTTCCACAGTTGCTCGAGGAAATGTTAAGGTTAGTGTTCCGTCAAACACCTGAAAAAACATCAACCGATATGCTGAAATCCTGAAAAACTACTATGAAGCAACTCGATCGTTTTAGTTGGCGTCCGCTCAGTGCTCAGTAGCTACCCTTAGTCTTAATGGATAGAAAAGAATAATAAGCGAGTTCTGAAAAGTCAATAAAGATACGTGAATTAGTCTTTTGTAAAAAGCTTACAATTATTGGTGATAAAGAAATTGATAACGGCCCTTTAAGTGTTTTTTTTATACCTAACTAATATCTCATAAAGAAAAAAAAATACCGATAGTCAAGAACAACATTGGCTCAGATCCCCAAAGCCCGACTTATAATACAAAGGGTGTAAAATGAGTGCAACGTTTTGACATGTTGCGAAACGATAACGTTTTGAATTTTTTAGAAGTAAAACTTTTATGGCGTAGTCATTCACAAGTTTCGTAACCAACTAGTGTTTGCATTGTGTTGCAGCGTAAATAAAAATGCAATTCTCGCCAAAGTTTTCAGGAAGCTAACAGGAATTACAAATATGCAGTTTGATATAACATTTCTGTTACAAAAACCTCCAAACAAGGCAAAATAAATTTAAATATTCCGATGATATGTTCGAAAAATTCCAAAATTGTTGTGTAATTAAAACTTTAACCTCAAACTCGCCGATAGAATAATCGAAAAATATTTATCAAACAGTGTTGGCAAATAGCTTTGGCGACCACGGCGATCGAGTAAACATTCGATTGTTCGCAATAACCGGCGCATGTTCTATTGTTTTGGCGTCCCGACGACGCACCCGTTTGCGTCGTTCCTATAAAACGGACCCTTTTATCCAATAAACGCGTCTGCCATCGATAAACTTTTTTATTCGCCGCCATTGAATCGGTTAACCAACAATACAAGCACTACCTGAGTTGACAACAATTAAATTTCGTTCTGCAAAACGGATGCTTCGAAACTTGCACCGTCACCGACGTAATGAATTGTTAAAAAATGCCGGAACTCGTAACTTCCGCGGGTTGAAAAGCACCTTACTCCAGAGGGTCGTTGACTTATCATGTAAAAATAAATCCAGCCCGAACAGGTGGTTGATTCAATTATAACGTGTGTATCTTTACGACCGACACACCGAGGAAACACTTGGAGGTGTTTTATTCCTGCTGTAAACGGCCGGTTTTCATTATACGCTTTTTGCGTAAGTAGGTACCTACCTACTCGAGACTTGTTAACATGTCGAAAACACAATTTTATTTAATGCCGAATCGTGAGATTTTTGAAATTACTAAATCGCTTCAGGTGGCCGAAATTGGGTTTGGCAATGAACGAACTCAATTTCCTATTTCCTCATCAATTACGTTATTTACCGAACGAAATTGGGAACTAGAAACGGAACGTTGACGTTGCCCATAATTTCGGTATTGTTTGGTTAATTAGCGGCCGATTACCGTACAACGTACGAACCGTTTCAATTGACGGCTACGATGAGTGGGCTATTGGCTGCAATTTTTCTGAAACGTCAACATTAATGGCATTGAAGGAGTGTAATTATCGGAAAACAATTTTTTTGTTACGCAATCGAATAATACGAATTTCGAACTGTGCGGAATGCACGAAAACATTTTTCTTCCGTTGCATTAAACGAGCTCCTATGCAAAGAGAACCGGAACGAGTGGAATCCGACTGGTTAACGATACTTCACAGTTATAGTCAATATTGTACAAATTTCTAGTTTACGAGTATTTTTGATTGTTTCGGCAAGTATTATAATTTTTTTTACCACAAAATTTGCCACATTTGCGCTAGCGAGAAGTCCTTTAATTATTCTTTATCAGTCTCGCTAAATGAGATGCTCATATTGTGATGAGGTGAAGGAGGTTAACATATTCATCCATTGAGACAAATTTCAAAAATATTAAAAATGATGCGCTTGATACTGAAAATAATAAGGACAATAATTTGTAGAGGAGGAGGGACTCGAGTAAAAGTCACAGACTAAAGTTGGGAGGTTCAAAATTTTATATGCATCTCGTCAACTGTTATTAACTAAAAGTTCAGTGTGCAGACGTGTCTCTGCGACATTTCTGCACAATAATTATTTTCGTCATCTGAATGGAAAAGCTGCACTTGATTGCGTATTCCGCAAAAGTATGGCGAATTGTTCCTAATGCGGGTTACGGACGTGACTTACGCCTTTGATTAAAGTATACTGTCTTAAAAGTGGACGCGAATTTAATTGGAAACGAGTCAAATAAGAATTTTCTTTATTTTACGTCCGCAATTCAATTAATTCAACACTATTGGACCAGGTAGCTCAAGGAAATTTACTCTTCAAAGGTTTCATTAACAATATTGACAAAAGCGGGCCACGCGTGCTGAATTGAATTAAATTCGTTGGTAGCTTACGAATCTTCATATTTCATCTAAATGCGGCGCGTGCTCCATATACTTAATAAGAGGTCCCCTACTAAACTTGAATTCAACGTTTTTAATTTAATTTTCAATAATTAATTAAAAACAATCGTAATTATGCATGGTGAGATTCGTCGAAACTTTGAATTTTAAGTTTGAACGAGATTTAGCCGAAATCGTCACGTTCGTCCACTCTAGAATTGAAACGTTTGAATAAGCCACGTAATTTTTCAGCAAACTCCTGAATGATGGCCTAAAATTTCGGACGATGTGCAACAATAAAAATCGAGCTGTCATATCAGAGCTATTCGCAGCATTTATTGCTCCTTTCATAAGAAAGAATGGACCATAAATCTAATAGGGAGAAACACCACATCAAATAACTTTCAGGCAACATCTCTTAAAACGTATTGAGCGATGTTGGCCGGATTTCCGTCTTTCCTCCTAATTCCTCGAAAGCATCTTTTCGATTCTCCCGATATTCTTCAATATTTTTTAGCATCATCACCTGCTAGTTATGTACGAGCCTTGAAGGAATAATCTCGGTAATTTTACCGTCATACGTGTTGTGCGCATGGTTAATGGCTTTGCAGCAGGTGACGCGTTATAAGAATCAATTTTGCGACTAACGAGAAAACGACGTAAACGCCGCTTTAATGACGCAACTTTTAATTAAATATAAAACGTAATTCTAGCTTTATATACATGAGAGTTGGGAAGTAGAATTATGTGTGTTGTTTTGATAAAGTTCGCTTTAAAATAGTAACAGTGATGCGGATTGATTTTCATCTTTAAAACTCTCATTATATTGAAAAAGTAAAGGGTAGAAAGCACTCAACCTTTATCAAGCATTTTAGAAAGGCGACGAATCCCCTGAATATTTACAAAAATCTGGTTATCAAATTACCTGAAGTGACAAGGGCTAAAGGTCGGGTGTGGAACGATTTCAATGGCTGTTAAAAAAAGTATGCGACATCTAAGTTTTATGAAATCACTGAAAACAACAATAGCAGCAAACTTATTATTGGTCACTTCAGTTAGCCCCATAATAGAATGCATTTAACGAAACCTTAGTGGATTTTGTTATCGTTAAAAGAGTACCTACTCAGGTTCGAAAATTACTTTACAAAATAAATGTAAAAAGTAAAGTAAAAAATAAATAAAAAAACACCAAATTTCACAATTTTTTTGACATGTCTCCGTTTCGTGTAGATAGGTATTGCCTCATTTTTTTAAATTGTTTTACAGCAGATTGGCCGCTTGTTTGCCGATGGATTAACAAGAGTAGGTCCGGAATAAATTTCCGAAACTCGTTGGCGTACCGTTAACATCCATGCATATTTGCAGAAAATGTTTGTAAATCCTCTTTACCTGCCAATTAGAGTTTCACCCGGTCCCTCCCTATTTTTGTTGGCCATCATGATTTAGGTAAAATGTGGCTGGGCGAGTGACGCCAATACTATTAAACTCGTCGATCGTCGGTTTGTTTACAATATGCAGACTCTCTTCCGTTCACCCTCATGAAATAAATATCGGCCAGGAAGCGCTTTATATAATTTAATAGAGTTCGTTCGGCTTTCGGTGGAGGTTAAAACTCAAACTTTGTTCACCTCTTTGTAATTGTGAAAACATTGAAAAGTTATTGCTTGCATCTATTTCATGGAGACGACGGCGTTTCATTACGGATATATTTTGCTACAGCTGCAATTTTCTGGAGCACCACGTTTCAATATCTCAGAAGTATCGTCAGGGTGTGTCGAGATTAAAGGATCGACATCCTAGTTTACTCGTAGCGAGTTTCACTTACGATCCGTAATTCCGGATCGTTACGAGGAACTGTGTTAATATCTCCAGAAACCCGTGCCGTCAAAGGCAGCGAAAAAATGAGCTACAAGAGGGTACAATCGCGTGTCTAAAAGTTTTAATAACGTCACATAATAGAGGCGCTGCAACTTTAAATTCAACTACCCTTGAGTTTCCAAGGGGCATCCGAGGACTTAATGTTGCTCGTTTTTTTTCGAATCTTCAACCTTTTTATATATATTTTGATGTAATTCTTAGAAAATTAAAATTTGGGTAATGAAACAAGAAATTGGGTATCCTGTAACCGCTACCACAGCTTTATAGAAATCTAGATTTAGTCTCTGGACTTTGTAATGTTAACTTAAATTTTATGTTGCAAAAATCAAACAAAATCTAGAGGAAGCTGTTTTAAAATAAACTTTCAACAAAAATTGTAGGTAGATTCGTTTTAGATTTTTAACTAAAATATTACCAATGGTGGATTTGCTGATTGATTTTTATAATTATAATGTAAAATAACTCATTTTTTAAATCATTTCTCGTATATTTATACAATTTATGCGCTGAAACATTTCAATTCAGTATCTTAAAGGAATAAAAATATTTAAGCAATTTTAGGGCAATTTTGATAAATTTGTCTTTTAGAAACCTAAAATCAATTAAACTAAGTCAAATTGTGATTAAGTCGGAAATGTTTTAAAACCATTTTTACATCATATAGTGAAGATGTCGCCCTATAGGTAATATTTACCAATTTTGAAGAGTCTACCGCAACAATATAATTTTAAACTCATTGGGCATTTTTGTCCGGTTTTGTGCCAGACAGGAATAAACGAAGCTTTGTACGGTTTTAAATTTGTACTTCAATGAAAGTTGCCACATAGGGGTGGCGGGCTTGGCGGATCCACCAATGTTTACTTGTTTACTTAAACCGTGTTCATTTTTCACTTAAACAAGTTTGCAAATATTTAGATTAGAGCAACTGTAACACTTCTCTAGGTTTTTCGTAAACCGACTTTCGTATTAAATTGTAGTTTTGTGCTGCAGAGAAATTAATAACGAAACCCCATTAGGGCATCGAATGTCCGTCTAGCGCTACAACACCTCCAATTTTGCTGATGGCGTTGTTTGGGGGCGATAATGAAAGTGGTGGTTTAGATAGAACGCTTGAGATATGACTATCGCCTCGTTTTGGGAAAAAGCAATAACCTTCACAGTTCGGAAAGATACAGAGGATTATACCTATACATGTTTTCCAACAATAATGGGGCTTATCAATAATTCATGCTAAGTAAATTACATTTCGCGCTCCGAGTTTAACTTCCTTAATTTAATACTAATCCTGTTATTAACTTATTGGGTTATACACGCAAACTTCCATATCGGATTGAAAGGATGACACCCACTGTTTCAATTCAGATTCGAAATTTACAGTCAAGCACCAAATTGCGTTTCTAACGTAAAGTTTACGCGTAACTCATCCAACTTAGGATTTTTCAACCGGAAATTTCTAAATGTACGCAACATTTTTCCAGGAGACTAATTGCAGCCACTTAGCCGTTTTATCGATTCGTTCCTGGGAACAGGGTGGCGTTAGTGGTGATTACCGGCCTTAATCGCGTCGCCTCATTAACTATTTTCTGGGAACCACGCATGTTAATGAAGCAAAGTGAATGTATGCAATACAAATCAATTCTTTCCATTCATCGCTTTTTTCACGCATAAAAAGCGTATAAAACGTTAGAATTTAAGGCGCATCCTTAATTACAACCTATCACTCTTAACCATATCTGTTAGACCCTGGAATGTTTCTAAGAAGAACCCGTCCAATCGCTTCCGGTGTCTCCGATATTTCCCGAGTCGCGTTTTCTTTATTGAAAAATTTTGGTAGGAAATTACATTTTTGCCCCAAATTAAAGTGTCAAACTTGATTAATGTATGTCGTCCAGTCAACAGTTTCTCTTTCGCCAACAAACAATTTTTTACTGAGCTCGGTAAAATTAGACGTCACTTTTAGTCGAAAATTTTCATAAGGTTATAACCTTCCATTTTCTTCGAAAATTGGAAGAACATTCACCTTCTCAGATTTCAAGAAATTTGACAGGTATCTTGAAAATTTCTTAAGGAATCAAAAATTACACTGGGTTGTTGAAAATTACTGGTGGTTTAGAAAAAAGAGGTGTTTTGGGGGTTGTTAGCGAAATTTTCAGCATTTTCATTTGACAACAAAATGGAGGATTTTCTGAAAAATTGAGAATGCTACATACAAACTGAATGCTTCTATAAGTTCGTATTTAAATAATACATCTGGGTGCCAAATTTCAAAGCAATCGAAAGAGAAAAAAATTGTCAAAAATTTTAATTTTTTCAAAAATTGTAAAAAAAATTTCTCCGATTTTAAAGAAACTTGACAGACGTGTTAAGAATTTTGTAAAGAATCAAAAATTATACTCGATGTGTAAAAATTTCTTGTGATTTAGAAAAAATGAGGCATTGTTATGTGGGTTGTTAGTAGAACTTTCGGCATGTTGACCACATAATGGAAGATTTTTGAAAAACTAAAATTGCTACAGAGAAACTAAATGCCTTTAAATGTTCTTATTTAAATAAGATACCTGCGTGAATTTCATAGCAATCGAAAAAAAATAATTTAGTGGAAAATTATAATTTTTTACTTCATCTCTTTCAAAAATTACAACCAAATCTTCTCAAATTTCAAGGAAACTTGACAGACGGTTTCAGAATTTCATAAAAAATCAAAAATTACACCACTCTGTTTTCGTCCCGTTTCGGCATAATTTCCCGCTTGTGCATTGCCTTCCAACTTCTACGATAACGAAAGCACTCGAAGTATTATCTTAGTTCCGACCTCCGACCGCGTTATGTACAACAATAATTTTACCCCAATCTATTTTGGCCTACTAATCGACGCGTAATTTATTTATATAAATTGGTTCCACCCTCTAACATTCAACTATAACAGAAGATGGTTAATTGATTGAGGCATCAAACCTGGAGAGCTTTTGTGAAGTCGAAGAGGTTATTCGCGGGAATTGTAATCTTGAAATTGCGCAGTTGAGATTGTAATAATAATAATAACAAAAGGCCAATTCGCTGATTATTAGCGTTGCAACATTGAAAGGGGATGGAAAGAAAAGTGTGTTTGTGTAAATTAAATCAGGGCAATTCTGGAGATGAAGTGGTAGCCGATTTCTGACGTTTCCAACGGGTGCTGCGAGAAGGATCACCTTATCTAAAGCACACACTTAGCTAACTCAATTCCGGGATAAATATGGTCTCTAATTGGATCCGAACTAATCAGATTTATATAATGATTCATTTCGGTAATTCATTTCGCGTTTAATGTTTATGACAGGGCTAGAACGCCATCATGAAATGCCTTCGGAGCCAGTTATTGTAATTGGAAACAATTTACGTAAAGACTCCTATTAATTTCACCTCTATCCGACCGCTCAACCGCTAGCGAAAAAGGTCCAACTAATCTAAACTAAATATTTAACCACACTCAACAGCGAATGTAGCTGGAAAAGGAAAATTCGAAACATAACAGCAAGCTTTTGTTGAAAACTATCGCTGAAACAAATAATTTGTTTTTTCTAGGAGAAAAACAGTTTTTTTTTAATTTTGAGTTTAATTCTTAATAAACAATTTAAAGTAATCTCCCATTAAATCTAAAATTGAATGTTAACAAAATTGAAATAAAATTTTATTCGACCAAAAACTACGGAGGACGAAGATTCTAAACTATTGTGATATGAGTTTAGTTCGATATCAAAAACGACTGTTGAAATATTGATGTGGCAACTCGCCACTTGGCCGAGTATCAATCAACTTAACCGAATTAAAAGCGAATTGCTCTGTTTTAAATATCCATTAGCTGGTCGTGTGGGTCGCAGATGGTGCTGTGAGGTTCCCCACATCAAGGAATTGCTCTCGAGAGATGTCTTGTCCGGAGTGCTCTATTAAAGTTTCCAACTAAAACAATTTATATCGCTACTTGTATGCTCATATTTTAACAAACCGATTTCGCAATAATTGTCGGACTTATTACTCGCACATCCACAACAGTTACCAAACTAACCCAACATTAATCGTGAGTAGAATGTTATTACAGGAATATCTGAAAGCAATGGAGATAAAGACTTAGCAATCTGTTAACTATTGTGAAAGTAGGTATAAGGTACAAAAACGTATTGAAAGTTTTATTTAACTAACAGCAATGTGTAACAGCTGTAAAAAGATAAGCACACACAATCCCGTTCATTGCAAGTTTTAACCTGTTAAAGCATTGAAAGAAACATGATGTACAGAAAAGGTTCTGCATGAAAATTATAAAAATATATAAAAATAATTACTGATAAAAAAAGATAAAATCGATTTAATAGTTTACAGAAAGAATTATGTGCATTTTAAAGTGATACCATTGAGCAATTATCATTTCTTTACGAATCGATAGCGACAATAATTTAACAGAATCACTTAAATTAACTGTGTTGTTGAATTTCTGATAGACAAAATACTCAAAAAGATCAATCTTGCTAATATAAAGATTTGGTAGATGTGCATAAAGATTTGATTAAGAAATCAAACTAAGAACTTGTAGAAAGTAAATCTTGCGTAATCAACCCCTCAAAGTATTCAAAACGTTTAATAACAAGAAGTTGAGCAGCTTTGTGTCTCACTATTATTTGGAAGCGGCTTATAAATTGAGCTTTGCGTGTTTTTGCTCGTGCCATTATCTCTTCATCTGCGATAGGATGACCAGCTTGCCTGTTCCTATAGGACCACGTCGATAGAAATCGCTTCAATTATTTCGTTGAGATACTGACCCCGGATAATTCACCCCGCTATCCGATCGCTATTATTAGCCCAGTGTTTGAAAATTATCATACGAGTGAGACGCACCACGTTTCACCCCTCGGGCCATTATTCAACCGCATCTCCATTGAAATGAGCAAATCAATCGATCATGTCGAACAGATGTTCAATAAACACGACCGTGTTGGTTAAATGTCGCTCACTTTTAAATCGAGTGATGTGAAAACAACTTTACCAAACTTGTTGAGCTCTCTTGTCTACATCAAACATTAAAGCTCTGCTCGATGAACGCTTAATATAGTTCCACGTCACATTTATACGAGAATCGAACATGCTCGTTCGTAATGGTTGTAATTTATTTAAAACAACGAAATAGAAACTTTTATTACTTACGAGACAATTGCTGTGTGATCAAAAGATCAAGATAATTTAAAAAGCTGTCGTGTTGTCAGTTTTGTTTAAAACGTTGTAACTCGACATTTTTCTCGGCTGCAGACTGTCAAAACGTTATCATTGACATAAATTTGTTTGTTCTCTACCATTTGGTTGTTTCCAGAGATAAATGGGATTTAGGGAAATAAGTAAATAAATAAATTTCTAAAATTATTGGTAGGTTACATCGAACCTGCAATTAAAATAAGTGTTTGCGTTCATAATTCACGCGATGCTAAGGTTATGAAAGAAAAATTACCATAAACTAATAATAGTGGTCTTTATTGGATCGAAGCATGCAAAGGGATGAGTCAACATTGAAAGTACACAAAAAGACCGGACAGACGCCGTTAAGTCAACTTTTCTTGAGAAGTTGGGTAATGGGCTACAAAAAGTTCGAACATTAGCAAGCCTCTTAACTAAATAATCGAGTTTTGCCTTAATATAATTTTTTGAGAGTTTATTTTCTAAATTAGTAAAGCATTAATCTAGAACTGAATGTTGTTTGAAAATGAAATTTGTTATGGGCGAGAAGAATTACAGTTTTTGTGCAAATCCCCTGTGATGGTGATGCATCATGCCTCGCGGGAAAGCATCACTTTTGGTCAGGACCTTTGAAGTGTAACAAATTGCGGATACCCACGTCAGCCTGCATGAATATACATGGTATATTCATCAATAAACAAGCTCTGTTTTGACTAGTTATTATTCTGGGGTAGCTCATTTTTATTTTCGCGATAGGTTCAAATCTCTTCCGTCGACCTGATCCCAGCCTGCAATGCCAGCAAATCAAGGCTGCATTAAAATCCATTAATACGATTATTTACAGTATATAGCACATAAATCGATTTTAAGTAATTTTTTATTTCACAGAAGACGCCACGAGAATAACCAAAAAACTTTCATTCATTTAAGGTTTAAATTTCTTAATCATATATATGTTAGAAAGAATTCTTCATTGTTCGTTAAGGCGTATATTGACAAACCAAAACTTAACCCATAAACTACACGAAATCTGTTTGGTGGCTTGTCAAGTACTCACTATATAGGTAGTCGGTTAGAGAAGTAGATCTGAAAGCAATTGTTGAAGTTTATTACAAAGATGATTAATTAGGAACTAACTCAAACTTAACTCAATTATAAAAGTAGAAAATTGTTGCTCAAATACAAAACGAAACACTCCTAGCTGAGTGGCAACCGATAAATTTATGCCTTTCTATACTGAATTATCCAGAAATCGATCCTACTTCCAGTTAGTTTCAAAAACTAATTATTGTTGAAATTGCTTTCAGAAATGCGTCGACTAGCACAGGTCGACGCGATTTTTAAATTGAATTAGAACATGAAACTTGATCTGGCCATTAATAAATTTTAAAAATTGCCATCGGTTCGTTATCAAATTAGTTTAATATACGGGTGGAAGAATCTTTAACC
Source organism: Pyrochroa serraticornis (assembly GCA_905333025.2). Classification (NCBI taxonomy): domain Eukaryota; kingdom Metazoa; phylum Arthropoda; class Insecta; order Coleoptera; family Pyrochroidae; genus Pyrochroa; species Pyrochroa serraticornis. The sequence goes on from HG995157.1 coordinate 21,819,960, forward strand.
GTGATGAAGCTGCCGAAACATAAATCAAACAGGGGGACTGTCCGGAAACAAAGGAGGAAACGGTTTCATTCAAAATCTAATGACAATAACAGGTTGGTTACTTTGAATTTATGACGCTCGAATTCAAAGCGTCATAAGAGATCAAAGCGACGACCTCCTTATTCAATTATTCAAAAAATACCTTACAGAAATTGGACGATCGTGGAGTGATTTTTACAGATTAACCCCACCAATGTGTGTTTTGGTTTTGTTTATTAAGGGTGATAATAATTGTGTCAACAATCCGAAATATAAAGGCTCAACAGGGCAAACCAGCATACGTAGAATTCGTTGCAGCGACTAATAAAGACTCAAATGTCAACTAAAACATCTGACAGTTCGGATATATCAAGTTTACTACAAAAGAGATACTCCAAGTTTAAACTAATTAAAGGTGAAAGTACAATCTGAAAGCAGTTTTAGTACGGGAATTTAAAATAATAAAGTTACGATTAATTGTGAATATTTTATAAAAAATAAATTTGTTGCTTTCCGGGTGTTCATCTGCGTTGTCAATGGTTGGTACTGGAAAGAACCGCGTTCGTGATATAAGAAACGTGTCACTTTATGTACGTCATGTACTTAGCAAAAATAAAATATTCAATAACAATTGTAACAAAATTATAATTCAAAACTGCAACAATCCAAATATGTAAAAAACGCGAGACAGAAATGCGAATTTCGGATAGTTGCTGAAATTGACGCATACTTAAAATTCACGGTTTACAACCAAGCCATTCATTGGAGAGGAACGTTGGTCACAATAAACATTTTGACCATTATTTTAATTATCGCATCTCTTGGTCTCCTTTCTTGTCTTTTCATTGGTTTGGGTCTCTACAAACTAGATTTTCACAACGCAAACGGCATTACTGAGACAAACCCGGAACGTCGGCCATTAATCAACTGTTGATTTCGCGTTGTTAAATGGAGTGGACGGAAGGCAGAGTTGGGAAATGATGAAGCATTCAAAAGTTGAGGGATAAGCCGAAAGGGTTGCGCGTCCATGGTAGAACGGAAAGTGACACGCAAATTATTTCTGGATAAATTCGCGGCCGTTTCAACTAAGGCCCTGTCGTACCGGGCCCGTTCGAGGTAATTAATGAACAAATCCGGTGACGACGGCGTAATTGTTACCGGCACAGAGACCCCAGTTGGAACGAAGAACAAAACCAGCGGAGAATCTGCAAGGGGTGAAAGGCAATGCCACAAGTGGTAGACAACATTTCCAAGTCAAAATGTAATTACATTAAATTTTTTGTTATTAGTACCTAATTTTACATTTTTTGACCCTTTTTTATAATTACTTGACTACTTGACAAATGGAGATAAAAGGGTTTTTAAAACACCGTAACCGTCGTATTTAATTGAAATTTGATCAATGTTGAGAATTTCGTCATTATTCTCCCGGCGCATCCGCCATTTATAATCGTCTTTCGCTGCAGCCGTTTCTCCAGTAGTCGTGGGTACTTGTATTCGGTTCCGCTGGGCCTCAATCAGCTTTATTGCATGTTCGAATTTTGATTAAACATCCGAATCGATGTTTTTCGGGTTGGTGTAGGGAATTTGGTAACACCGTCGATAAACTTGAACGTTATACTGTAGGGCCGAGCTGTACTAAACCTTGCAGTCATAAAACAAATAACAAGTTTTCGCCGCAACAACGCCAGGGAAAAGGATGAGAGACCTCACGGCTGAAAGTTTAGCTTTTCAACCACCGTAATTAAGGTTTTGGGCACTTTTAATTATCAGATAACGACAGCACAAATAAACTGATAGAATTCAACCAATTTGTTGAATATTGATTGCAGGTGAGATAGAAGGTATAATCTGGTCACAAAAATGGTAAATTTATGAAAAGTTTAAACTTTTATTTAGTACGCTTTGTTTTGTGAAGCACTTTGTATATGGAAAATCGTAAAATAGAAAAATTTCTAGTCGAATTGTGACGTCAAACGAGTAAAACCGTTCTTTAACTATTAATTAAAATTGTTTCTCATTAAGTTCATATAAGTAAAAAACAGTTCAGTTTTGCGACTAAAAGATAGAAGAGAAGATCGCTCCTCAAAAATCTGAAACCTCCAATTGTCAGAAAGAGAAGAGTGAACACGAGGAAAAAAAATTTTACATAGCTCAAAAATAACTAGGAATCAGATGGTGCCGATTAAAAAAATCTCCAAAAGATTAAGCGTTATATAATAATCGAGAATTTGCAGAAATTTGCACATTTACGTTCAAATATACGTAAATGAAGATTGTGAAATGCGAAGAAATTCACAGACGTCTGGTCGGACTCGTATATTTCCCACAAATTTTATTGAATTTAACAGACCCAAAAACAAAACAAGCAAATTATTTAATGCGTCCTCAGAAGCGCTAATATAGCATGATAGAATGCTGGGAGATTGTTATGGTAAGGGCTTCTGAAACATCGCTAATAACGTCAAACGAAAAATTCATAGCCAACCGGAATCGGCAACCCAACAAGAAATAAAACATCGTCTCGTTTTAAATGTCCGGGGGCCTATTGCTATAAATCCAGAATATCTTTGAAGACCTTATCTGTATATTTTATTAAATTTCATGTCTCCAACATCAACAATAACATCAAGATGTACAAGCACCACAAAATTACATACCCGACATTTCCAAGCATCCCCCAATTTCGACGAAATATTTCCGAGCCGTGACTGCCTTAATTTAATATTTCAAAATTAAACGACGCGAAGAGTTCAGGTGTAATTATTTTCTTTTCTTCTCGCTGGTGTTTATTAAGTCGAAAAATTACGCGACAGTTGCTTTTCATACCGTTAATATCGAATTACGGGAATCTTTTCATGTTTTGCCTTCTCTCAAAACTAAAGAACATTACCTGCTTTTCAACTTATATTATATAGCTTTTGAATGGTTGTTTCGTATTTATAATTAAAATGTACAGCGCGCAAAGAAAATAAAAACAGAATTTAATCGCTATACCCAAGTTCTGAGTACCGTCAATGATCACGTTTTATAGATGTTTTGACAAACTTATTGAGAGTACTGCAAAAAATTGTTTTCTTGAATTGACTTTTGTAGATTTTTCGAAATTAATTCAATTTGAGAATAAAACTTGCTATCATCCGCCAGAATTTAATTAATTGAACGTGTTTGCTGACTTTTTTACAACTAACCTGTTTTTCCGTTAAATCCTTTGTAGATCTCAAGAGGCTTATAACTCACAAATCGTCGAGAAGTTCTGAAACAAAACGTAAAGTTATAACAAAATATCCATAAAAAATTGAAACATTTGCGAAAGTTCTAGCAATTCTTCGGCAATTGCTTCCAAATGATCTTTATCAAACATAAAACTATTAAGGACAACTGCAACAATTAATTAATGACGTGTACGCTTTTTGGTTATTAGCGGTCCTTTTAAGATTTACTATCCTCAATGGGAGTTCTGTAGCGAAATTTAGAGCTTTCGAGGATTCCTAGAACACCCTACGCAAAGAACAATAGACGCCTAACAATGCTTTTTGATAATGAGCCGGTACAAATTTTGTCTGTGCATAAATTCCAAGGAGTCAACAAAGTAGGTGTTCACTATCAGAAATCTCGTTAGGGGAGAGCAGATAAGGCGATCCCTCCTCTTGTTGAAAGAGAACCCGCGCCAAATCCCTGTATAGTTAGGTTTATATTTTCGGATAGAAATTGTTTTATTGCCGGTTATCGCGGGCCGACAGCAGCACACGACAATTATTCAAGCCTAAAGCTGCGAGCTTTTAAAATATCGAAATGCATTTTTCATGTAAGACGCCCTAAGAACCAATTGTTGTAAAGCAAAAACTTAGTTGAAACAGCACGAATAGAGCAACAATGAAGCGAGTCCAGGGAGTCGGCATAATGTGGGACTAAAGCAATCGGGACAAAGAGTGTTGCACAATTTTTCATGCAATCCCCGTTGCGTTTCAAATAAAACACCTGAGACAACAACGGGCTTTATTTGGTCTCACCCTGAGCTATTTTGAATGCCGTTTTTATTATTCGATTCGATATGTTAAATCCTTTTTTCCCGCAGCGTTTTTCCGACTGTAAGATGTACGTGAAAAACAATTTATTTGAGCTGTATGCGGATGTTCGGAAATGAACAGCAATTTTTTATTTCCCAACAACTTGAGATCTCGACAATGGAACCAAGCTTGGATCGGGGTTAATTGCTGTTTGTGGGCATCTTCCTGCGATAGACAAGGGTTCACTTTGTTTGCGGGTTTACCGTTTTTGTTTATAACTTCTTTGATAAACGACCTAAAAACTTTGCGTGAACGAAAGTCTCGAATAATTTCTGCATGTGGACTAGCTATCGTTATAGGGGTAGAACATCAATGAAACAAGTGTAGATTGAATTTTTTTTTAATGTAATTCATGAGTTAGAACGATTACATTAATAACCACCTAATTGCGACAAAGCACCTGCTGCCCACGATTAAAAATAGAAAAGACCGCCGTTCATGGTAGAAGTAGAAATGCAAATTGGCGAAATAGGTTTTGTTGGTATCTAACTCTCAAGGGGGATATCCCTCGGCGACTTCCTGCTCTAACCAAGTTAAATCTGCACCGAAATGGGGAATAAGTATCAAACAATAAACAACAAATATTTAGGGGTCCTTTTGACCCGATAATTCCCCCGCCGTGCACCCCTTGTTTGCGCATCACTGCACACTTTGAACAAGCTTAATCGTGGATGGCACGGTGAGCAGCACCCTGTTAACGTTACCAACTAAGCGCGCTTAAATAGTTTTTATGCAATGTTGCTCCTGAATGAACACAATACCATTCCCAAGCGCCCCGAATTCGTGTCTAGATTTTTCAGGTGACCATTGTTACAAAACGTCAACTTCCCGAATGTCATCGTTTCAATAGAGAGAGGGTAGTAATCGTCGAATTAACCCCCCCGACGATAAAAGGATCCGATTTTAACTAATTTTCTTTCAACTTTATGCCAAGTCCGGATTAATTTTTATGAATTATTTATTTGGTCGAGAGACGCGGCGCCACTCAATCGAAAACTTACTGAAAACAGTAATCGCTCTAATGGACGTTTCAATATCTTGTAAAAATATCGAACTTTCGATTCGGAAAGCGGGTGAATGTGGAACAACACAAACATGGAAGGTTCGAAGCGGCCTCTGGGATTTTTATTTATATAACTAAGAATTCAATTTCGATTTATGTATTTCGGTGCGTTTGTGGGGAATCCGTTCGCGTCTGACATCGGAAACGGGAATAACGAGAACGAAACTGTGCAGCTCAATCGTAGCCGGTTATTCCTCCAGAATCACTAAAATTACTAAAAAAACTTGAAAGCCTGAAGAGGAGTCGAGCTATTTTTCTACAACCAGCACGACCATTATTATGATATCGCAGCTTTTCACAATTTTTCTAAACTTTTTTTGGTTATCGCTTATGCTTGTAAGCCAGTTTTTAATATCGTAGATACATTATTAGACTTTGTCAAAAATAATCTTTCAGTTCAGATCTACCTGTGAAAGGTTTGTTTGCCAGGTTGCAAATGATTAAGTTAAGGCTCCTTAGCGGAATTTTCCATCGTGATACTTAATCAACGTAGAGAAAACGCGACCGTTCGCGAGAGCAATGCGTTAAGTTCTTTCGTAATTAACTTAGCTTAAAATATGTTCGGCTTAAGGTAAACAGGAATAATTCAGAGAATGCTGCATATTCATAATTGACTTTATATATAAATTCTACTTGGAATAATTTGTGTAAACACTCCAAAGAAGGTTTACCGAGGATATATTGCATATATTAGGCACTTATTTCGTATAAATCTTGGAATTAAATTGCCGCTTGCTCACAGTTCTATGGCGAATTAAAGCCGTCTGGCAAGATTCTGGGCCGTTAGAGCGCCTATTCAAAGTGAGAAGCCTGAAACTCGACAAAATAGACACGTTATACCCGTCCTCAAAACCTGAATTTGACGCAATTTATCCTAGTCTTCCGCCATTGCTACTCGTCATTTGGCCCACAATTGATTGTTCGTTCGTTGGAGAACTCTATTATCGGGAACGAGGGGTTAATCATTCGGGTGTGTACACAACTCGGGAATTTAACTAGATGGAATTGATGAAGTTTTACGAATTGTCGCGTGTTTACCATCGCCTTTCAATTAGGCATCAGCCTTTGGCGTCATCAGCAACTAATTCAACAGTTTTCGTCCGAAATGAGGAAAGTTATTTAATTTTTGAAAATGAGAACCTACGAACGAGACTACCGGTTCTTAAGTGCCTTTCAACCCGAAATAGAAACCTACTATGAACGGATTGGAGGGCATGACAAAGTAGCAGAAAGTGCTTCCTCAATTTTTCATCAGTTCTTCGCAGTGTTGGAGTTGATTCACATAAAAGAATCAAACTGAACTTGTAAGATTAAATACATGTATCAAATGTTACAAATAAACTTGAACACCGGTTTAAATAAGATAAATAAAATGTGTTTAATATTCAAAAATTATGTGTTAATAATGGAGGTCTTCTCGAAGCACCATTATAGAGTTATTAGAATTTTGAAACATCATTTCGATGATATTCTTCTTTTTAGACAAATATAATTTATTGATGTACAAGTTCTTTGGAATATTTTATTATTTTGTGGATTATGCTGACCTAAAACCACGTCTTACCTCGTCCTAATGTACTGTTAATCATAGTAGGACGTAGATAAGTTTCCAAAAAAGCACATTTGAATCGATTTAAGGTATTCCCTTAAACACGATGTGAAAGTGCGTTTTAGTTGAAACATTTCAAAAAACTTGTACATGTAGCAAGAAATTCGATATGTTATATAGCTCAGTGAACATTATTTTAAAAAGCACCTAGTGCACAAATAAATCTATTGGAGTCAATTATTATTATTTAATTAAAATTCGAGCCGGTAGTAGATACCGAAAAACTTTTTTTTTTGTAAATTAATGCAGCGTACAGGTACACATGATTTGTGGATTTGTGAATACAGCGATTAATTATTTGAAAACAACAACTGTTTCATTCATTAGCGTAATCATGCGATATTTTCTACCGATAATCGCAATTATGACCGTTATTTGATGGATTTTTCTGGTAACCATCAAATTGCACCATTTACACGTGGATTACGTTATTTCTTCAGGCACGAGGTTTATCGCCCTTTCCGCTGTTAATCGAATCGTAAAAAGCGGAAAATAAAATTGTGTTACAAGTGATGTTTCAAAGGGCAAATATTGAGTTGTCTGATCCGCCACTCAACCTCACGCTATATTTTTAAAGTATACTCCAACATCTGAATTTCCGTCAATTTTATTATGAAAAAATTTCGTGCAAGAACAACTTTCGAAGGCTTGAGTCTGTCCGGAATAGCCTCGATAAATCAAAATTATGGAGAAAAGTGGAGTTAATTTCCAGTGACCAGACTCGAATTAGAATTACTTTACGCAATTTGTTTTGAGAATTTGCTAAAGAGCGAAACGTGTCTGGCGTTTCAGAGGTCGTTTTCTTGTTTAATGAAGAAACCGTTGTTATTGATAATTCGGTTTGCTTCTTTTCACGGTATCGTCCCGCTGCGAGTAAAATGGCTGAAAAATGTCAATTCCCCAGCAGGACTTCGCCTACTTTTATTCTTATTGCCGAGCCCGGCTGTGCCACTTTCCGTCACATGCAGCGATTCTTGAGAAATTACATTACAATTTTTTAAAGGTCCCGACCTTACGACGTTTCCTTGTCCGGTATTAATTGAATTTTGGAGAATCGCGGCTATGCGATTCGATTATTTGATTTTTACAAGTGGATGGCGCCCGATCGTTTTGAAGCTTTTTCTCCCGCTTGTCCTCGCAAATCCATGTTTTGAATTTCGCCTGAAATGTCGCAATTCGCAGCCGAGGAAACCCTTCAAACAAACAAAATCAGATAAAGTTACGATCAACGGACCATTATTTTTCCGTTAGCTCGGAAATCAAAGGTCGCCTTTTGTCCTTTTTATATCACTTGCGGCGGAAAAAGGAAATTTGTAGCAAAGGGTCGTCTGCTAACCGGAAAACTCGATGCCGTCACGATTTTATGTGGAAGAGTCTGTCTCCCCTTGTGTCCGGACGCGATATTTATGGTGAGAAACCCTCGAGTTCATGATATTAGTATTAATATTCTGCCGCATGATTTAGTTCCGTTTCCGATTTTTCTAATATTCGGTTTGTACAGTTCGAAGCGATATTAAGTCGTAAATCACACGCGCCGGATACATTAACCCTCAACTTTGGCAATTTGCAGAATTAACACATGGGTCTTCGGTGCGCCACTGCCGTTTTTCTTTTTTAAATTCACATCGAGCCGCGCTTTATTGAATTTTCCTTTATTAACGCAAATACAATTTTTTATTTACCGTCGAATCGATAAGGTGGCTAAGTGAGTTTCCGGCAAGCCTCACTTAAAATTTGTCAGCGCCTCATTTAATTAAATGCGATACCCAAGAAAAAACAAACTTATCCTGCAAAATTCTATCAGAACCAATATTAAAAAAAATATATTTATTATAATTAAGTTTGGCACGGCCTCAGTAAATAAATTGAAACCGAATTTTGCCCTATTTCTGTTAACTTTATTTTGAATTTAGTAAAAAACTTTACTTATAGCACTAAAACTATGATATAAACTGCTGGTATTTTAAACTTGTTGTTTGAAATAAATTCAAAAACAAAAAGATTTCCCGCCAATTATTCCTGAAAGAAAATCTCCCAGTTCACCTCAATGCCTATAATATACCAAACAACATGAAAGAATATTTGTTCAACGGCCTGGTCAACATTAACCAGTTCAAATAAACAATTTGTAGTCAGTTTCTAATTAAGTGTGTAAACTTGGTAAATTAGTTATATTTAGAAGTATTGTCAATGCCTCCATTTTTGTTATTATCGCTGGTGACCTAAATCCGACAAATTTATTGTTATTATAGATTTAATGATATTTCAGTGTAAAACATTGGATAATTCACAAAAAATTTCAGGTCACAACAAATAAATAAATAAACCAAATTACCTAAACCAGTCATAAAGGTTCAATTTTAATTCATTTGCGCGGTCCATTATTGATTGTTCTTATAAATATTTTAAATTCTAACTGTCCAGACGAACGGTTTCCGATTACTTTTAAATTATCTTTAATGATTCTACGCTACCAAGTACAATATAATTGAAAGTTTCATAATCCAAATTAAGTTTAACAAAAAACAAAGAGAAAATATTGGTGGACCAAAAGATAGACGTTTTAATTTATTTACATGAAACTACATGCTTTTCCTGCGGTCCACATTTCAAATTCCACACCTAGCAGAAAACCTAACTTGTAAGAAATGAATGATACTTCGGAGTAACCATAGAAAATTTAATAATTAAAAAAAATAATTATGTGTTAAACGTCAAATAATGCAGCAATATTCACCGCTCGCTGCGGTACCAATATTGACGTCATATGCAAAAAAACATTAAAATTCAGCGGTGCTATTCCTAACAAGCGTTAGCCGAGTTTGGTTAAGGTCGTTTTAGTGACACAATTTCGAAAAAAGACCTTAAAACACATATTGATGATAGAAAAAAATTAAATTGTTATGTAGAAATTGTGAGGGCATCGGGAGAATCTTGAGGAATAGATTGAACTGAAGATGCAAAAAATTTACAACTTAATTGAGGTGATGAGGCGAATATTAAAAAGAATTACGGGAAGAAGGAGATGCAAGAATTGTTGCGACAGTTGCTTGAATGCAGTTTTTATAAACTTTAAGGAATTGTTTAAATTTGATGATTTACATTATGGGAAGCAAAGCAAAAAATGTCGAAGTTTTTGCATAAATCAGGCTAAATTCATCCTTTGGGTCCGTTTTATCGTACGATTATAATTCACGTAGGGAGGTGGGTTAATCTGGTTTCATAAAAACGTAAATGCCCACTCGCCTAACCAAATTTCCACCGGTCTAAGAATGTTGGAAAAACGAGAGCAAAAAAAGGGAAACTAGCATTGTCCTGTTAGTTGATCCTGCCGGTAACATTAAGCGTCTGGTCTAATACACTTCGTTAACGGCGGTGGCTCGTTGATACTTAAAAAGACCCAAGTACGTTCGGAGTGGTCTGAGTGGGGGTTAATTTACATTAGTCTCCATAGGGAGTCTTGGCAGAGATACGTTTGCGAATAGGACCATCCCAGACTACTTTTACGTTCTTCCCTATTCCATCAATACATTTAGCCGGCGAAAGAGGCGAAATGCAATTTTCTACATGCATCATAAAATGTATGGATTGAATTGGCTGGATAAAGGACGCACCGCCGGAAATATCCCGCAGAAGCTCTATGCGGAAATCGTCAGCAAATAATTTAAATGTAACCCGAACTACCTGACGGATCGTTCGTGAATATATTGGATGCAATATAAACAGTTTTGTTTTGTAATTATTGTTATACGAAATTAAGGCCGCATTAAAATAAACAATTTATAGCTGTTCCATCTATTTTGTAATAATAACATGTACATTTTCCTATGTCCTATTACAAGGGTCGTCATTAATATTGCATGATTAATCTGCTTTCATTTCGATATTTCCACTAAACAAATCGACGGTTTTCAGAAGATCACTCCGGTGTTCGGACCGAAAATATTCTATCAAAAACTTTTAGAGCTCGCAAATATCTATCGTAGGGCACGTGAACGAAGAAAATTCGGTCGAATGGAAAAAATCCAACTATTTCGATTAATTCTTCGATAAAGAGAGTACCATTGGCCGTGTCAAAATTTCAAAGGCATATTCATGTTGAGCGAGTCAAAATCTATCGACCAAGTTGACTAAATTGAACAAATCTTGATACAGAATACAATTTTTTGATAAACTGAGACTTGAATTTAACTTAAGAAATTGATGGAATGCTGTTAAAGAGTAAGGCAATTATTTAAGAAAATTCTAACGATAAACCTTACGGGAACTCGAATGCTGGTTGACTTAAAATCACAAGAATTGATTGTGTCATCTTCTCCATAATATACCCCAAAATTTCCAACGAACCCTGATACAGTGTTAGCAGAATTACATGTATATTGTTATTTTTCCCTTTTCTGGGATTAGATATCATTTATAACCTACAATTTTCTCATATCAGGGTTCATTTAATTTCTCTTCTTTGCAGGACGGCGTCAACTATCGATTGAGTTGCTTCAGCGTAATAAATCGGCAATGTTTCAGAATCGGAGCAATAAGTTTTAAACCAACGACATCTCTAATAACGTGCAAATTATTCGATGAATTCAATTCATCCAAAATCCGTCGAGAAAAAGGGCAAGCGATAAAAAATCTCCCATTCCGCTCTGATAATTCGCGGTCTTTAAAAGTTTTTTTCCATACAATTCCCGAAAAGTTCCGTGTGAGTTATGAAATTGATTCCGATTTTCATTACGAAACTTTTCAAATTACCGAGCTATTTCAGCGAAGACTATTTGCATATTTATGGAAAATAACCCTTTTCGCTTGTAATTAGCTTCCTTTAGCAATGATTGTGATCGCAGCGGGTATTGACGGAGGAATCTCGTTCAATAAAAAGTTGAAAAGTTCGAGCTACCGACGAAATTGCGTTGAGCTTTCGCGTTTTTCGAGTAGAACAATAGTTACAGTGGGACGATACGGCGCTTTGATGTGCCAAACTGGTCCTGCACAGCCAGAGGTGTCTCCTTGCCATTGGAAAGTAATTAATAATGTTTAGGGTGGCGCACATCACGTCGGAGACAACAATAAGGGTAAATTAGCGGAGGTCCACGTCAAAAATAGCTGCTGAACAGGGCGAGTCTCCATGTTTGGTAAACTGATTACTAAGTTTACATATTCGTAAAAATTGCCGGATTGCCGACAAATGCAAACTACTTTATGTTAAAGGTAAACGATTTGTTTCGGAGAAAAACGCCAGTTTTCAAAAATTTAATAAAATACAAAAGAGATGAAAGTCAACGTAAAACTATTTATGATGCTCCATGTACAAATTCAATACTAAGTCATGTTTGAGATAAATTATTCAAGGGAATACGGCTGAAACGTGGCGCCTGCTACTTCACTAGCTGGAGCCATGCAGAAAGAATATAAAAGCACCATATGATGTCGAGTGGTATCATATCCGAAGACGACATCTCCGGCATCAAGTATGCTCTGTTTACAACTTCAATTTACTTCACGCATGCTCTGCATATTTTATGCAGCAGGTATGATCGCGACGTGTGCCAATTGAATCAAAAGGAAGTGACGATGAAGGTAACGCAATTACGACACTACTTCGAACCGCAAAAGGAATTTAGCAGGACCGGCAGCCAAAGTCGACCACCGATAACCCAATTTTCATGACGTATCGCTGTCTTTCATCCCGCCATTAGACCAATTTTCCAATTACAATAGTTGACCCGTTCGAACGGCTAAGCTTCCTCTTCCGCCCCCTCGGGTTATCACAGATACGGCTCCAGCTTTTTTCCGATAACATTAATGACTCAAGTTTTTGTGGGACTTCTTTATATCGAAAGATTTAAAAGGACGAAATACCCACAAATTGATCTATCACACATGTAGCTCGACGATGGTAAAAATAACAAGGTTGATGGAAACGTTAAAGCTCTTACACCTCGTGGGTGGATATTAAGTTTCACTTTTCTCGTTTAATTGTTGATTTATCGCAAAAACAGTTTTTGTGTACCCACGTAAAGCGTGGCAAAACCCGTACCTGATGATACATCGGCATTGTGCGAAGTCTTCCCAGTTTTCTACACAATTTCTGCCATATAATTGGGTGTCACTCGAGACCACTTCGGTGTGTCCTAATTGGACGTGAACACGATCTCTGTTTAGGAAAACGATTCGGCGTTTCGTACTCACGGTACCGGGGGTTTCCCCCATCGACGAATTCAAGCTATTACAACAACAATTTATGGAATAAAGTTATGAAACAAAAAGTCTAAAAAGTTTGCAGGGAAAGTAATAACGTTACAGCCCTTAAAACACGAACTCGCAAGGGCCGTACTCATGTTCAACTAATAAAAAAGAGAATAAATAAAATGGTGTGTTCGTGTCTGCAAAACATGTTCCTCTATCTTACCGCCGAATTTTACTGCCTTTTCATACAGTGCAATTCCGGTTTTTCCTGAAAAAAATTTCGTTGGAATCACGCGAATCGTCGCCAGATTTTGGAGACAACTCTAACTTAACAACGTTACAATATGTCGCCAAGCAACTTAACGTAGTTTCGATCGTTATCGAGCAAACATAAAGTGATAAGGGTCAGTTGCGAACGGTTCGAGTACGGCCCTAATTCGTTAACAACAGTCGAAAGTAACGACAACTATTCTCTCGTTTACATAACGAATTTAATTTCCAAAAAAACTTTCATCATTAACATTTTTTGTGCTTTCGTTCCGATAGGGAGCAATTACCGAAGTTCGTCTTACCAAGGTGAAAATCAATACGCAAAACGCTGATTACGCTAATATTCCATCTTCATCCGTCGCTTTCGGATAATTCGAGCGTATCTTTACGACTGGCCTGCTTGAACCTCAGCGTGTGATGATGCGCATGAAACAATTTTTTCGACGAAATAAGCAAAGTAACGAAAAGAACAAAGCCGTAACGATTTTTGTTAGGAGATGACGAAAGAAAAAGACAAAGAAATAGCTCCTCGACTACGTCAAAGCAAGAAACGAGAGTTATTTGATACTAAGCGGCTCCCAAAATGAATAAACTTTTCAAATACTTACGGACTAAATAACCCGAACTTTCAGAGGTAAATCGGTTGAATTATCTGGGGGTTGACACGAAACATGCAGATTTTTCGGGACGCATCTGGGGAGAAAAGCTGCATGAATTAATGTAAACATAATTTTTTTTTTCAAACGAATGTAAGCTCGTGAAAGTTTCTGAAACCGGCCAACGAGTTGTGGGAGTTGCTTTCACAGTATTTACCCACTTTCGCTTATTTATTTATTAACAAAAGGATGTAATTAAATTTCTTAATTGCAAAGCTCGGATCTATACAGAAGAGGGAACAATTATTCATAAATATGGGCCTAGAGCCGGGGGATGTTGTAATTACTGTAAAAATAAACGGTTGTTAACGTCGGAAGGAAGCGTGATACTAAAAACACTGCAATTATACGGTTCTTTGAAATGTTAAAAATCGTTCGACTCTTCAATGTTGCTCTGTATTTTATTTACGAATTTTTGTCACCCGTTTAATTTCAGTAGCTGACGTTTACAATTGACCATTATTTCTTATTGCAAAAAAAATCCATTACTCGACTACTCGATAAGAATAATTACTCTAAGTACGTATATGTCAATTTAAGTTTACTTGTCCACAATTTTATTTAGTTATAGTAATTCCTTCTTCTATAAGACAGTTTTTGCTTTTTAAAATCGGTAATCACTTCGACTGTTGGGAAAAATTAGAAATAAATTTGATTTTGGTGGATTAATTTGAAATTTGAAATTGTAAGTGTGATAACACAATCAAAATAAAAAAATTGTTTTTACGAAACTAAAATTACGGCTATAATAGTAGAAGGTAGCTGTTTGGTCACAAAAATTCCCGCAATGGCGTTAATTGTAGCAAGGCAATTTGGGGAAACGCAAAAAAATTCTGAATTAATGAATACGGTTGGAAAATTTAACAAAAACCGAAACCGGAAACAAACAGATTTGAATAGAAAGGAAATAGGCCGGAGTCTCACTAAACGTAAACGGGAATATTAATGAGAAAAAAATTGCGAGAACGGTAAAAGCAAAAGACAGATAATTCGAAATGGGGGGACCGAACCGAGATATTATCGAGAAACTCGGAGAAAATGAGAGAAATTCTTAATTGCTCATACCTTATCGCCGTGTAAGCAGCGAGAAAAGGATCGATCGCCGATAGGCCCTTCAGGAGTCCTCATCCCTTTTACGTAACACGATTTATTGAACATCGGCCGTTTGCTTTGTTGGGTTTCGTGAAGATTTTGCAAATTTTACAAAACGTTTGATAGCACGAAAAGTCTACGATTAATGTTGTTCGACTTTCATAATTTCGGAAACTACTCGGAGATTACTCGAAAACTGTAACACGATAACTTGCCGCGCTAAATGCTGAAACTTTTAAGGTTATCTACAAAAGATACGGTTGATGTTTTAAGAATTTCAGGATTTTTGGCAAAATTAATTTTGAATATCTAAAGCACTAAAGGTTAGTAAATATATTTCAATTGCTTGCGCTTATTTTGAAGAATAGAAGCTTTTAATGTGTTGGAGGGAATATTGCTATTTTAAATCTCCAGATGTATGCAAAAACCCAAAAGATTTTTTCCCATTTTTCTATTTCGTATTTTCGTAAATATTTGCAAAAGTTGATATTGATGACGTACGTAGTCTCATATCCCAGATTCACACCTATATTGAAAGGATTCTCGCTTTAGTTACACTGTTACACTGCCAGTAGAGGACGTGCATGTGTAAACCGGAATTGAATTCGATTTATAAATAGATGGAAGGCTGTCGTATGCTCTGAGTGTGTAAGATAAAACTATATTAGACTGTAAGCAAGCTTTCCTGTCTGATCGCAACTCTTCGTGGTCGCCGTTGTTTGATGCCAGCTACCGGCTATTTAAAGTTTTTGAGTGGCGCCATCATACGATTTCTTTTAAAACTACACCGCATGCGGGACACGTACGTCACAAATCCCCCACTTCAAAAGTTAAAAAAATAGTTCTAGACGTAACATTAACCCTAGAAAAAAATTGCAAAATACGGGTCTAATAAAATCGCCTACATTTTCTAAATATTATGTTTCCCAAAAATGAGGTAAGTACCCCATTGCAATTACTGGTAACATCAATAATTTATCTAAACACATAAGGTGTGATAAACTCAAATTCAATCCCATCCCAAATCAAAAGTAAGGAACCTGCAGGAAGTGCTTGCATTGATAATGTTGTAAGCAACAAATTCAATGATCAAAATATATATAAAAATTGGCTACCCAGAATACAACCATCAAAGATATCCAAGAACTGTTGGATGACTGTAAGAAAAACTGCAACTTCTGCCTAGGTGGAAAAAGAAAATTTGAGTTGTAGTAAAGTTATAGAGAGTTCAAGAAGGGAAGCGCCATAATATAAATAAGACACGTGAGGAAACTGATCGCGTGTTGTCAGCTGTGGAGTTTAAAAAGCCCGTCGCGGCCCTTCGGAGGTGGTCTTTGATAGGGGCGCTGACCATATTTAACAAAATCCTAATTCGATCGTGTTTTGACAAATACTCTATACTGTTGGAACCGATCGAGCTTAATCGGATTCATTTGTTATCCCGGAACCCGTCGGACCCGCCGCGAAAGCTCGCCGGAGCCCCAATAACAATCTAACAGCCGCGCCCCGGTTTCTGCACATATCAAGCACGGCACAATTCAATAAATTCCATTTATTAGTATTGCTTATGGGGTTTCTGAAAGTAATATCGTAACTTTGGCCATGCAGGTCCCAGATATTTACCGGGAATTCGCAGTTGGCCCATTTAAACAATAACTTTCGTGTTGGTTACAATGAAACTTTTTAACTTGACCAAAGTTTGTTTTTAATACTGGATTATCCTTTTGTTTTATATCCTCGCTATCTCGTCGCAAAGAATGAAAAATACACAAACAAAACTTGAAACTTCAATGTTTTTGCACAATACAACAACTATAAAGTTGGTGCGATAAATCAGACGACTACACATAATGTTCAGCGTTAGCAAGGGTTGGAGTTAATGATGTTACATTGACATAAAATTGTAATCAAAACGGGATTCGTGATTACCAAAATATTAAAATCACCATCAAGGCTAATTAGCCGAAATGCCGGAACGTTTACGCGTTTTGTTCAGGGCTTGAGTGTAAAATTTAATCTGCTCGGATTATTCGATATAGCGTTGCTGTTGCAAATTTTGGATTAAAGTTAACGCGTACCTTTTACACAACACCACAAAAACGGCATGGACACGTTTTCACAATCACAATGCAGCCAAATTAACTACTAATTATCGATGAAACGAATTTCACAGTTCCCATTTACTTTAAACATGTCAATGTCCATCAATTCAGAGGAATTACTGAAATCCAATTTTAGATAGGAGTTAGGATTTTGCATACGCATAAGGGTGTAGCAAATTATTGTAGAATTTATGTATTTTATTCGATATTCCTGGAAAATGTTTTTTGCAAAAATGCAAATTTTTTCTATCCAACAAACCGTCTTAATCCTTATTGCGTGTTGAACCGTAGAATGGTTATCTTAAGTTTGCGTTGATATAACACTTTGCCTGTCCGCATAAAAAATCCTGATTCAGATACCTTCACTTTCACCACGAATAACCCGAGTATAAGGAAAGTTCGAAAATGCCAGTCTCGAGAAGAAGTATAAATTGCAATACAAATAAGATCCTAACCTTGCGAAAAGAGGCAATCAACTCTAAGATAAAAAACAAACATACCGCGTCCCTATTTTAAATTTCTTTACTGCTGCTACATTTTAACGGGCTCTACTCTTCTTTACGTATACACAAACACATCGAAAATACAGAGGTTCCCGCACTCAAACAAATTTTATCAAGAAACAATTTGTTTCAATGAGCATTCCCGGGATAAACACTTCCGTGTTATTGATATGCCACGATGTGGATTCGAAAACGAAGTTTAAAAAAGGGCCGTTACTTGGAGTGTCATAAAGTATAAATTTGACGAACGCCAGTAATTAAATAGAACCACGAGGAACCTATAGTTTGGCAATTGAATTTGAATGGGGCAATTCAGTTAAAGTACGATCAGTGCCAGTGGCAATTTCAAGTTGATCACTGCACTTCTGTAGCGTGTAAAACGGCAACAATAATAGTAAACTTTGATATTTCGTTTCGTCTTTATCTTGTCCGATCTCGTTATTTTCAAGTTTAGGTCGAGATTGCTTTACAATTGGTGCGATAAATTCCGCTTTTCGAAAAGAAATTTGCGATGTGCTGGATCAGGACCGTACGACGGTAAATTCGCGACCTCCCTCGATGATTTGCCAACTCGACCTAATCGCTTTTTCGAATGCTCCTGGCAGACATCCAAGATCTACCACCGTCTTTATTTCCGACACGGAACAGTCTTCGTCAAATCGCCATTTCGGGAAAATACGGGATTTTTTCCCGAAATTATATCACACTTATAGAAGCTACGGAGACGCCAATCCTGATATCATGGCGACGGAGTGTTTCAAGAAAATTTGCGGCAGGGGGAGAGGTTGTTAATTCTAGTGTTGATGGTTGATACATACTACCGAGGTCGAAATTGAAAATGTTTTTAAAAAGGGGCGTCTTGTAGAAGTACAGACGTTAGTTACAAGAAAGTGACAGTTGACGTAAATTTGCAACAGAACCTTTCGCTTTCCATCCATATTTATATTTCTTAAGCTGTCTTCACGGCAACATGCACATGGAACTTTTTACACATACTCTGGTTGTATATACTTGCTATACCTACTTTAGATATACGGAATAACAAAAATAAGTGTTTCAAGTTATATATATAATTAGTGGTCTCAATCATTTGCATTATTAATGTTGATCTTGATTGCCAACCTGCTTACATATTCTCTATGCGGTCTATGCGTGAACTAGTTATTGAACTCTAAGCTGTCTCATAATTGAGATTTTCTGTAGGAAATTGGTACATTTACATCAAGACATATTTGCGATTTTTAGAGCCACACAACGGATCCAGCACTTAATCCAATTGAACCAAGTAGCTGCGCTACATTACTTCCCTTATTTATTTAACTGATAATTCTCTTAAAATTAGGTCCCTATTTTTGGTTTCAATCTCGTCATTCTCTGTCTAAACATTTTTGTCATAAAACCTATAACGGTTAATCCCATTATAATTTTAAAAATCGGTTACTTTTCAAAATAATATTCGATAATCAACAACCCCCTGCCATTCGATATGCTATTTTATAGAAAACGTCGCTCTTTCGTAAAGAAATATCATTCTTCCCCTTCAAATATCCATCCTTGAGCTCCCGGGAGCTAAAGTATCGTTATTTCGACTGCTCCTCCCTTTGTTTTGGGATAATTCAAAACTTTAAGATAATCAATCCAAAGAGAAACTGCAGTCTCCTATTTTTGCATGCAACATGTTAAATAGAAAGTCTTGAAGGTTAATAAGGGTAATGATAATTTGTGTTGTTTGCGGTCATAACCAAATTTGATTAAGTAATTCATCTGTTATGTGAGTAAACATAACACTCACTTAGAAGCTTTCGTCTTTTTCGTTTGAAGAAATAATAATAAGCTACTCTGGTAACTGCGCGTTAATAATTAGCGTCACGTAACTTACGGTAAAGGTGAGAAAGAACACGAGTCCTGATCGTTTTCACTTTATTTCTGTAAATGTCGTAACCGAACGCCAGTTACATGAAATCGGCCAAAAGAATGAAACCTGTTTTCTCGGTTAAATGTGGAGAACATATTTGACACGTAAATGGCACAAGCTTTAGGGTAATTCCGGCGAAGTTTCTGCTTGTTTTAGTTTATATCCCAAAATGGGAATAAAGTTCGAGTTATAAACAACCCCAACTTTATCCACGTTGTCGATTTCAAGTTGAGATCATTGTTTTGAAAATTTCAATAAATTTCTATTGTTGCGATGTCTTTTCTTTTATACAAAATTTCATTATAACCGCCACTCATGTAACTTTATTGTGTCCATAATCAAATTATTTGTATAGACCCTTTGTTTAGGTTAAGCTTAATAATCCGTTTGAGCATGAAACTTGTTATTTTTCTAGGGTAAACGATGGTTTGATACAGCCGAATTACGACTGTGATTAATCCATTCATTACCCAAACACGCCCGTTTCGCCAGTTACGATGCAATAACCACGAAAAATAACGTCCATTCATGGTGTATTTACAGCACGGTATCCCTTGGTCCCGAGTATCGATTTGCCGTCATACGAATAACAGAGGACGTAATCCACGGTTTTTATTAAAATAAACAAAGCACCTCAAAGCAAACATTAGCAACTTTGTCTAGGAACTGAAACGGGACACAAAACCTATTGACTTAGGATTGGGTCCAATCATATCCTAAAAACACCCAACAAAACCTCGTGATTCTTCATAAGCAACCCCATCAGATATTCCTGTCCCATCAAATTGAAAATTATGATGATAACTTTTTTACGTTTATTAAAGTTTTTCTACCAAGCCCGTAAGTACATTGTAAAATATAGCCGTGTTACTGACATAAACCAAAAGGGATGCTCGACAGGACCAACAATAAACTATTTAATTTCGTTTAACATTTAACCTTTACGTTACTATACTGATAATTATTATTTGCACGACTCGATGACGTAAATACTGTCTAATTAGGAGTGGAAACGTTCGTTTCGACAAATCCTATTGTCCTACTCTTGCAGAAGCCCTAATTAGCGATCGCTGGTAAAAATAGCGGTCGCACGGAAAATCGAGCCGTAATTGGGAAATCATGTTCGAATTGTTACTGGTATAATTCCGGATCATGTAGAACAATAGTTCAGTAACTGTCAACGTGCAGGTGGTGCAAAACATTACCAGACTATTGCACGCAAAAGAAAAAATCTGAGGCCGTATCCTCTTAGTATTCTGAAAAAATTCTCAAAAAAGCAAATAATTTTGCCGTTGTAAAAGCTTTGAGAGTAGCGAAATAAAAAAATAATTGTAGGTACCAAAAAAAATATCCAGGTAAGAAATTTGTAAGGTAAAGACTTCGCGAGTTATTGTAAAACCGAAAAGGACCAGCAGGTCGAGGAACTGAGAATATATTTTGCCTAACGACTAAATTGAATTGTCGAGAAAATTTCGAATTCAGTACTTGGCCGTGCATGGGTCTAGAAAATTCACCGAAATAATAAAACTCTCTAATTCAAGAGAGAGATCCTTCACTCAACCCTTAACCTTTTTCGGCAATGCGCAGAGGTTCTAGGTCAATGATGAAGCTCCTCCGCAAATTTATTCTGTGGAATTGGTGGTTTCCACAATAATTCAACAATACGTTTCGACAAAATTATGTACAAATTGGACGATTTTCCCATTCAATTCCGAATAAATTACGTCGTTATTATGCTGTGATGAGTACCTTTGTAAGTTGTCTGGCGTAAGGAAAACGAATTTACGACGATTCCGTTGAGTGAGGGGCGCGAAGGTCACTAAGTAGATTTAATTAACGTTAATTACATTCGCGTTTTATTTGTTGCTTGTTTAATTATGCCTAATTTCATTTACATCTTGTTTAAATCTGCGCTTGATGTTGCGAGAAATATTTGCAGGGCAAAAATGGTAATTTTTTTCGTCCTTCTCGATAATTCGCCTGGCATTTCCCGACGATAGATCGAACATGGGAAAATGCGACCGTGAAAAACACACCATTATAATGACCTGGCGTAACGTCTCTTGTATAATATTAAGCGATGTCGGAATAAGAACGCGACACGTCACAGCTAATAAATGAACAACTTTGCAGGGTTCCGCTGAAACTCGCGAGTAATTCTCAAAACGCCGACAAAAGTGCGAATCGAAGTTTTGTGCACCTGTGGCTTCCAAACTGTGATAAATATCGGTCCGTAAATTATTGTCTTTGCCAGTAGAGTATAAAATGCTATGTCTAGCGCACATCAAGATACAGCAAGCACTTTCGAGGAGAGCAACTAAATTCACATGAAAACCCAAAAATGGACAACCAATCTGAATTTTTTCAATATCTAAATTTACAAACAGCGTGTCATAATGGCACATTTTTAATGAAACATTTTAAAGCAAAAAACAGACATAAATAGGAATTGGAAAATTTTCTTTTAGTAACTTGTATTGGTTGAATGTGCTCTGAAATTTTTCGCTACAAAGCATTGACTACCATTTGATCCCCCGTTTTCATTTTCTGCTATTATAAACATTTTTAACACAATTTTCTATAACTGCAAAGAAGTTCTCTGAAAGTAAAAAGTCTCTGAATTTCGCTGACATATTTCGATTATTTATAAATCGATTACAAAACCAACCGCTGACATTTCAATTTTCAACTCAGAAAACTTTAAAAGAACTCAAAGAACGCAAGTTAAATTCCAAAATGCCTCGTCAATGGAGTTAATAACTAGCTCCTTGAGTTAATGACGATGTCTTGTTCGTAATATCTCATTTTCTCTAAAAACTAGTTCACGATATCGTTCTAATATTGAAAAAAGTCTTGTGTTTTTTGCTAATTATTGACTATTGAAGAGTAAGTAACAAACGGTAAAAGTAATAAGAAAAAGTTATTTTAAGACAAAAAGTAGATTAAGATATAAAAAATTCCTAAAACATTGTAAAAGTTTGATGTATAAAATTTTTCTAAATAAATTTTGATTCTGAAAAAATTCAGCTTAAATATTCATTTGTATTTGTATTTTTATAGCAAGCGCGACAAGTACTACCAAACAAGAGTAGTAGCACGGTGTTTAGCCTCTACAGTAAGTCCTCATTCGACAATACTTTACAATTTTTGAGTTTGTGCTACTACACAAACAACAGTAAAAGGTCGAATTTGTCTAAAAGCTCAGTAAAGTCCAGAGAGTAAATGCATTAAAGAATATCACAAATTAATAAAATATGGATGTTTGATGATTTATACGTCAAACATTGTTTTAGCTGCTTTAATTGTCCTTTTTGTTGGGTGTGCGTCGTTAACTTTTACGAAATAGGCCGTTGCGTTGTTTCTCGAAAAATTATTTTTAATCGCAAAGGGTGCCCATATCTTATCAAATGGGCGTCCACTTTACCTCCCTGTTATTACCCTAATACCCATAAAAGCGCGGCAAAAAACAGCATGGGGGCATTAAAATTCCGCGATTCCGAAAGCGGTCACGATGGCCGCAGAATTACCATATTCCATGTCCGAGCTTTATTGTTT
The DNA here is from genome assembly GCA_905333025.2 of Pyrochroa serraticornis. Lineage (NCBI taxonomy): Eukaryota > Metazoa > Arthropoda > Insecta > Coleoptera > Pyrochroidae > Pyrochroa > Pyrochroa serraticornis. The sequence continues at coordinate 21,842,999 of HG995157.1, forward strand.
ACAAACAGCAAATTGGGCGAATTTAGGCCTGAAGCCTCCCCGCTTCGTCCTTCTGCTAATTAAAGGACGCCGGCAAAAAATGTAAATTGTCCAGCGGGATCAAATTAAATTCGCGAGACATTTAACGCGAAATTAAATAATTTTTTAACATGCTTCAATCAAAACCGTACCTTGATTATTTCCTTTAAAACCATTCGATTAATTGAAGTGTTTCACAAACATTTAATCACTCGTTTCGTAAGCTCGCGAAAACACGCGCGCTCAAAGATTTTTCAGTAGTGCCGTAGTGCTGCCACCGCGACGCTTTCAGACAGACTGCGCGGAGCTCGAGCTTTGGGATTCCACCGATTCTGCTTGTGAACGAGGACCGCACGCGTCGAAAGCTGCGGTTATCATCTCCGATACATCGACACATCGCGGTCAATTTTTAACTTTATTTTCGATAAAGCTTTTTATGATGACAAAACTTAAAAGGTTTGCACAAAAATTATTTGCATGCGTCCGAATGGAATAAAGAAAAGAGTCTCGACCCGGACGGCAAATGATCTTAATTGGATCTCTCACAAGGACTGTTATCTTAAATTTTCAGCTCCGGAACCGTTTTCAGGATCATGCAGTGACACTCAAGTTGGTTCGGGTATTACGATCGCGTCAAAATGCTACATAAATTGTTCGAGTCCAATGAAAAATTTAAACAGAAACACAAACTGAATATTTCGACGATATTCATACAGTAAACTCGCTAGGAAAGTGGCTTGTGTATGGCAAGTAAAAGCAACATAAGTAAACATGCAAATTTGACCAGTAAATTCGTGAAAATGCAGTTGTCACATCACATCAAATTTCATGAAACTACTTCGTGTCGCAAATGACTTGACTGCAGGTTGCAGTTGTGACGCGTGCCGGCGGCTGTTAATTGTTATTCCGTAATTTTTTGAATGAGAATTAGAAAAGAAGTTTCTAAAAATGAATTGAATAATACAACGACGTGCAATACCCAATCGATTTTTTCAACAAAAAATTTAATCATACCATACATGCAAATTGAGGCGTCGATTGAACATTCATAAATAACCTTAATATCTATAATTAAAAAAGCGATACTTAACAAAACATTATTATAAAAACTTTGATCGAAAGGTATTCAAAATGTTTCAATAATTACTTGGACCGCGATTGGTGGATTCTTTGAGTATCTTCTTTGTGGCCCAATTAATGAAACCAGTTACTTTTAATACCAATAAAGCCATAACTAAATGTGCGATTGGTTATAATAAATCGTTATCGTGAACAACCCTCCAGGCACTTTCGAGCGTATTATGTTTCTGGAAGGTAGTTCAAACTTCCAACTTGCTTCACACAGTGTAGAACAGGATTAAAGCTCAAGTTCGTTCAACAACTTTACAGGTCCTTCCGCTAGCCACCTGGAGCACGTGAAAATGCAGTGCCAAGATCAATTCTGGTCACTTAAATAAATCTTATCGCCATAATTACATCTACCAACCACCATTCACAAGTCATCTCTTGGGCATCGTTAACTTGTTTTATTTCCGAATTCGTTTCTACAATCTTGAAATGCACCGAATCCTATTACAAAGATAATTTACATATAGAAAAGCGTTGATTTACTGTTGATTTTGCAATTTTCGTTAACATTTAAGAAATTTCCCAAGTGCCCTCTAATATTGCAATAGCGTATAATACAGAGATTTTATCCGCTCGTTGTAGTTTCAAGCACGTGAAGTTCATGAGAGACTCGTCACCTGCATATTAAAGTGTGCCAAGTAGACCGATGGTGTTAGATGGAACGACAGAGACGCTTTTGTGCCATTATTTATTATTGTTTTCTGTGTGTGCTTCACGTTTGTAAGTTTTTTTTTTATTTCGTTGGGTTTTAGAAATTTATTGCTGTCTCTAACCAACGTTTTCAGCGCAATAATAAAGAGATATTGACTTGTCTCGAACTCCTGAAATGCAATGATTTATTGCGGCCGCCAACGCGTATGAATTTATGGAAGAACGAAGGGAAGCACAATAAAAAATAAATGGGTAAATATGTACGGGAATCAAAGGCAGATTCGGATTAGCAACGAGTCTCGAGGGGTTGAGAGGATTTGACAGTAGGACAACAAGAGTCGATAAGTCAATAAGTCTACCGGTAATACAAACGTAGACACCCGGGCAAAATTTGGGTACTGACTGACGCGTGATATAAATAGCTGCTCTGATTTATGTAAAAGGTGAAAATAAACTTACAATAGCTGCCATAATTTTACAATTTGAATCGCTTGAACTTTAAGTTTATGGCTAGTTATACAGCAGTAACTCCAGCGTTTATAGAACACTCAAAATTAAGCAATGACGCTATACCAAGTTTTCTCCAAAAGATTGAGATTCTCCCTTATTACAGCAGTTGGTTGAGCTACCCCAACTGCTACTCACTTACCTTGATATTGTTTCAACATCAATAATTAGCATCCTAGGAGTTAGTATTATTGGAAATAAAACATCATTTTCGTACAAAGTTGGAAAAATACTGAAGAACTATAAACCTGAAGAGAATTGGCCGCCGCCCAACTGTTGTGGTGCTAAATTACCACCTATGCACTATTCCGCACTTGTATATTGCGAATGTTCGCGGTTCTAAACTAATTTTGTAGGCTTCGTTAGGAGCAGCTACAAAAATATAATTTTGTTCAAAATCACATTATTATAGACTAGTTATGCACATTGAAATTCATCATGTTGTTTTGACACGCTTTAAACAATGTTTACTCCGATTTTTCGCCAAACAGATACGGATAGTGCAAGATGAATATATATATTGGACTTAAGGTTTGAGTTATTATTCCGTAAGGATTCTGCGAATAACATATTTTAAAATATCCAACAACACCTGCCACGGTAGTAGTGGCGGCTGTAGTCATTTTCATAGCCCTAGTATCGCATCTTACCTGGTTGGCAATTCAAGTTTGCTACAATTAAATGAAAGGAGGGCAATAGCGCCGTAGTACTTCTGCAACTTTACAGCAGTCCATGAAATATGTATAACTGCAATTTACAGAACTAGCATTATTTGCAACTCGTAACGGTTAAAAATTAAAGGTAATACCAAAGAACAGTTATAAAAACGACGTTCCATAACAAAAAATAATTTATTTTATTACAGTACAAACTTTTAAACGGCAACCTGAATTATTGCTAACTTTGAAAACCATCAGGGGGAATTTTGTCTACTTTATATAGATCAACAAATAACGTAATAGCTCTCTTGAGATCGTAATGGCATTCTTCCAAGCACCTGCGATAAGAAATAGTAAAATTATCGTTACATCATTAAAAAAAAAACACCTACTTCTTAGACCACTCAGTTGTGAGATTCGTAATTAATTTCATAGCGTTGACCATTTGAATCTTTTGTTTGCTAGTTTCAGCTGGAGGTAACATCTGAACTCTAATGGGTCTGTCATGTTTGAAAGCCTTAAGTTGTTGTGATGTCAGGGCATTAAACAGATGTAATTGTTCGTTAATTATGCAATACTCTCCATTAATGGATTCGAGAATAAAACAACGATTGAAACCCATCATCCTTTCCACATCCAGAATTGTCTCCGGAAGTTCCCTAAACACCCCAGTCACCACGATTATGGCGCAGATGTCCTGGAAGACAAAATAGAAATGTGAGGAAAATGCCACGTTGTAATCCTGGCAATAACTGCTACTAGTACTACTGCTGCTACTACTCAAAATCTATTTTCTGAAATATTAAAACTAATGAGGTTGGGGGTGAATGTAAACCAGCTCAGCTGATATGACTACGTTCTATATATGTGGGTTCACTCTTTCGCCAGTAGGAAAGACCCCTGGTCAAGTTTATATACAAACTGTCAAATTTCTTTCAAGGAAAGCTTCTCTATTTGACTTTATTCATAGAATTGTAGAGAAAATGATTTCTGTGAAGTATCCTTTAAGAAATAAATAAATAAATCATCTTTTCCGTCGCCGTAATGTGTTCATGTAAATGTTTATGGTTTCTTTCAGTAACAAAACTAGTTCTATAAATAAAGAATAGTATTGGGGCCATTATTTAATTTTGTTTTTCGTCCTGTGCGGAAAACGCTGTGCATGTAACAACTGGAAGTTCATTATGTGATTAATGATTAACAGCAGGCATGTTACTTTGAACGTTAAAGATCACGTTATACATGTAGGTCAGTTTTCGTGGTTATTACCACGTTTCTCAGAAGATAAGTTCTCTGTAACATTTAAAAAAAATTGTGATTGACAATCAAATCATTAAAATTCTACAAAGCGAATTACACCGAATGTAACGCAGATAGCCAAACCAAGTTTAACAAGTTACTTTGAATTGGAACAGAAATTGTCAAGTTTAAACATGTGAGAATTTAAAAACTTACCGAATGGTGGATCAAATCGACTGTGAACGAATAAGGGTCGTGTTCTGAGGATGGCAACATGTTGAGCATGTCAATTATGGCTCTGTTTCCCTGGTGCAAGTTTAATTCGCTGCGAGATACGTCAGCTAACGAAACCAAGTTTCTTGAATGTATCTTATAGCGCTTCATTCTGCGACAACATAATTATGAATCAAATTGAAACCAAAACAAACAACTCACTGCGAAGATGATGAAGATAACTGCATCGGAATGTAGTCGGCTGTTAACGAAAAAAGAGCATTTTTGTGGTACAACGACTTTAACATTGATCTATTTTTTGAATCATAAGAAGTAAAGTAATACTCCAAAAACTGATCTACTAAATTGTGTCCAGAGTTGTTGCATAGAAAATTCCGTCTAAATGAAAGGAAACCGTTGCTGCGTAGTAATATACCATCCTGTAAAAAACTTGTTACATTTTATTGATAATTTCTATTAACTCACCTACTAATCGTTCAATTTTAGGACAATATTCCTTGATTCGTTGAACATAAGTGTGTTCATCGTAATTATCACATAAAGGGTTGCCTTCCAACCACAATTCTGTGATTTTCAATTGCTTCAAAGGCTCCAACTCGGTTAAACTTACAATCTAAAATTCATAATTTAGCCAAATTCTACACAAATTGCTACATTAGTTACCAAATTGTTCCGTAAATCCAAACTAATCACATTAACTCCCCAAAGTGCCTCTATTGGAACCAATGTTCTTATGTCATTGTTACTAAGAATTAACGCTTTCGGTTTTGATAATCGTGATAAATGCAAAACGTATGACATTAGTTTTGGTTGAGACAACACACAGAATTCAGTAAGATCTGAAAGTAATGTTATTAATTGTAATTTTTATAACACTCAAAATTACCTGAATCTTGATAAAAGTTATCCAAATTCACAGAACTGGTCAACAAGTTGGTTCTCTTTCTCAACACTTTAGTAATGTTTTTAGAAACGTCTATTTTCACGTCGCTTGTGGTGGAAAACCGCAAAATTATGGTTAGTTTAAACTAAAATTTGTGAGGATTAGAAGTGATTTCGTAAAAAAAAAATTCCCTTACCGGTTTGTTTTTGTTAAAAGGATTTTCTACTATTAGGTTGTCTTTGCACAGTTTCTCTATGGCAGGTCCGCAATTTCTCGCAAGAAAAAAAGCTGTGTTGCTTTCCTTAGTGTAGTAAACTGGAATTAAATCCAATGGCTGTACATGGTCCAATATAGTTTTTAGAATTAAATCTCGACTCAAATCCGATGCGTTGTTGATCTAAAAACAAGTTTCATTCATGGAAATTGCAGCAATGGTTCATAAGAGTACCTACGATAAATTTGTGCCAGAATGTGGGATTTTCTAGATTGTCTTTATTTTTATAAATAACTCCAGTTTGGATCCCATAATCATCCACATTGATAGCATGGGGCGATTGGCGAACTTTGTGAATGTCCATGTTAGTTATAGACTGGACTTGGTCGCCAAAAAATGTATTGGATGTCATTTTGAGGTTATGTCGGAGAGTTAAAAATTCTTACGCGCACCAAAACACGACATAAAAACGGCAAATGTATTGAAAAAACTTAAAGCCCAAAAGCAAACGGCACTGGCTGTTTGTGGGTTAATTAAATTTATATTGAAACTTTTGAATTCTATGTAACCACAAACTACACACTACACCACTCAAATGGTGCTAGAACTGCTAGAGTGCTAGTTTAGTTCTAGTGTTATTATTACTTGTTACCAACCAAATATAAAGGCGCACGTAAATTACTGAACGATTTCAAAATTCCCGCCTCATCGTGTTCAATATAAAACTTTCTTCGAAATTTGTTTTATTAATTTGTAAAACCGATAATTTTGTAATTAAGATTTCAAATAAAATGCTGCAGTGAAAAAATGTATTACTTGAAGATACTAATACAAAAGTTATTGAAACAAACACTATATACCACAACTTGTGCAACAGTGAAAAGAATTTTTTTTGTTTAATCAATGGGCGGTTATATCTTGACTTTTGGAGAGCATAGTATAAACGGAGAAAGTAAACTTGAGAACCTGAAATTAGCAAACAATTCTTATTGACAAAAATAATCTGCAAAATGTCATTGGATAATGTCAAGATTCTAGTAACATTAAAGCACATGAAGAAAGTAAAATAGTCTCACGTTAACAAATAACAGTAGACCAACTTCCGCAATACCCGCTGCACTCAACTTAATTTCTTTCTGCATTCGCGTCATGATAAACAGCACGTCCTTCTTTAGGTTTTCATTTTTTATTTCATACCAGTGACTGCAATAAATATGGGTAGGTAAAAGATTTGCCTGCAAGAGGAATACATAGAAAAATTGTATAATTTCTCATCAAGCTATTTTGTTACTTCATAGCCCAAGTCAGATCCAAAATAGCAAATGGCGAACAATTGACTAAGATGAGCTGAAGCATATACACTAACCATGGGAATTGACACAGTGGTGGTGTGCTGAATTAGAATATTTTACATTTGTATATTAGTGACTTTAATTAGAAATACCGTGTTAATAGCTAGACAAATTATACATAAGCTGGAAACGCTACAGAAGAGTTGGACAAGGCAAACAACTGAAAATATCTCGCCCACTTCCTTAAGGGTTCTAAAATTGAGAAAATATGTGTAAAATTAGTTCCTGATTAAATTGAACACGAAAACGATTACTTCTATATATGTTATTACCTTGCCAAGAGTTTGTGATGGACTGCGCATCGTTTTAAAAGTTTTCCGTTTTGATCCTCGCCGAAATAAAGAATGAAATTGTCATGATTTTTCGCAAAGATATCCAATTTTTTGTTGGTCTCCACAACATCTTTCGTTCCGAGTTTCCCAAACGCTTGCTGCAACAAATCAAATTGGGCCCTGATGTTATGGGAGATTCCCATGAAAAGAAAATCGTGACCACAAATGCTAAACAAAACGATAAAGTCGACATGAATCCATTGTAGAATGCATACAATTTCGTAAGCCGGACTGATAGACCAGTCGAAAGGATACAGCGATGGAAAAGGTAAGGTCCTTTCTCCGCTAATCAACACAGTGTTAACTATGAAAACCACACAAAGAAAACCACTACTAAACATAATAATGTTGTACACGCCAAAGCATTTGCTTCGAAAATTGATTCTTTGCTCTATTTGTGGTCCCATAATGTCAGCTGGCCAAAATTCGAACCAAATCAGATTCAGAATTGCTTCCAAACGTTTGGAATTTGATACCAGAACGACAATTTTAACGGCTCCCTGAAATTTTGGTTATTTAGTAAATAAGTATAATATTACAAGTAGTTCTCTTTTTTAATGAGAGTTTTACTTCGAAGATTTGGAACTTAAATACCTGCACTGCTGGACTAAGAATGATTACACAGGAAACTATTTGAGAAAAATCGTTGATATTTTTGAAGAGAAAAGTTCCTTGGCCCGCTATAAAAGTCATAGAAAAAAACAAAATCACTCCAAAACCAATGTTTGTGTAAATAGTACGGTGTTCAGGATAGGCACAAAGACATTCTTCTATTGTTTTGGCAAAAAATATAGTTTTTTTTGCTGCATCTCGTAGTGGTTGAATTTTGCGTTCTGTTAAAATAAAGAAAACTTATGTTGCAATTTCTAATAAATATAATTACTTACTCATCCTATCGAAATAACGAAGTGAATAAGTATTTTCTTTAGCCGCTCGGTATTTAAGAACAATAATTTGGCGAAGACAACTAAACTACCACTTTTCTAACGCATTAAACATTTAGCGAATGAACAACGCTGCTTTCATTAATATTTCAAAGTTCGTGTCTTAATGTGTTATACTACTACTACACTTCTTTACTAAAATTTAATTTTTTATTAATGACATTTTTATTTTGGGTAGCAAAATTAATATTCTTTCAACATTATTTCGAGGATTTAATTACACGTTTCTCTTATTTTGTAAATTGCCTAGCGTGTTATTGTGGCTGTCAAATCGAAGTGGAGCATGAGGGTGGAAAAATATGGTTGGCATTAATATTAATGAGAATACAGAGATAGATTTAAATTAAATTACGTAGTGTGTTTAGTGTAAACGAAATTAAAATGAATGTGCTCGTAACAGCATGGGTAAAAATGCAAAAACTTTCAAATGTTATGTAACAACGATTAAGGGGGTTCTCCAACTGCCGCCTGAAGTACCTTGCAGCGCTGTACAGATTTCGCTTTTACGTTAAAAGTAGTAGAAGCAGAGAGTTGAAACAAAAATTAAGATGATTTTAAAACTTAGTTGTACAATCATATTGATAAGTTTTTCGTACTTTTTAAGACAAAAGCATAAATAATGGGCAGGAAAGACAACCAAACTTGGTCAATTTTGCCGGCGTATTGTCAACGTATTATGGATTATTTGCAAAAAATGTTACGAAACAGCCTTAGATTGATGTCTTTTTTATATAAAAATATGGTTTCCGTTCCTAAATAATAAAAACTGTTGGAAGTGTTGAATAACTTCAAATCGTTATAACTTGAAAACCAGGCTCAAATTGAAATCTCGTGGGTTTAATCTGTTAAAAACAGATATCGACTTTATCAACAACAGCTGATGAACTGTCAACTGTCAAATCCATTCATGTCAATGGTCGTCAGTGGTATTTTGATTGTAAATAAACTTTCTTACTTTTTGTTGTGATTACTGCTAAATTGCGATTTCTGATCGTGATCGTTATATGACGACATTTTTTGAATAAATAAAGTTTATTTTGTAGTTATCAAAAAAATGGGGTGTTGTTATAGTTTATTTTGTAAAGATGACGGTTCATCTTCGGTAAGTTTTTAACTTCTCACCAAATCGTTAATAATTATCTAATTTAACATTAGAATGGAGAACCAACCGAAAGAACACATCTACTTGTAGACCCAGTCTCCAACAATACAAATGTGCAACGAGTAAACAGGTATTTGATTATCTTTTATTTCAACTATTATTGAACATTTTCAAGTTTTAGCGAAGATTTACTATCTCACAATTCAAATTCCGCACCCAAGAAGACTGATGAACAATCGGCACTTAATAGAATATTACAGGAAACTGCCACGTAACATTTTCCAAAAATCCACTATTAAGACTAATCCATCGAATTTTAGGAATGTCATAGATGTAGCCGCTTTGGATTCTCACAATTTGCAACAACATGAATACTTAGAGAGAATGAAAATTTACAATGTTAAAGTGCAACAAGTTTGCTCCAGTAAAAAAAACAAGTTGACGAATCGGTTAAGGAATTGCCTTTTGATAGACATCCCATGGCCTGACAAGGTTCTGGCGTCAGACCCCATACATCCAGATGACAAAATTTTGGTAAAAACAAGTGATGGTTAAATTAGTTTAGCGGTTAAACGCCAAATTTGCATAATTTATCTGGTGTACTAAAGGTATTTTCTCTAATCAAATCAATTTTTAGATTACCACAATAGTGGGAAAAGCCGCAGCTGCTATTAAGGAAATTAAAGTGGAGCATAAGGAAGATTTAGTGGTGCCTTTCCGTATTCCCGGATGAAGTTTCATACAAATATTACAAGTATAGCAAAGAAAGGGTGAATTTTCAATGCGCTATAAGAAATCTTTTTGGTAGAAAGCTAAGGTTTTGTTCCACAAAAGAACTAATTTTTTTATGAACATATCAACAGAGAGCGTCTTGCCATGACATAATTTATAGATAGAAATGAAAATTTTGTTGACGCCTTTTCTTTAGAAACGATATCTAAACTTTGTTTTCTTTTTTAGTTGTGGAATGTAATTTTGTACATAAAAATGAACAAATTTGATAACTGTTACAAAAATGTTGTGCCAATCCACTCCCTAGACGAAAGGATTTCTTATGGTTACACAATGTATAAATAAAAACCTATGTGTTATTATTATCTTTGTATAATTAGTGTTATAATTACAAATAAATTTATATAAATTTTACGATTTGCGAGACGCATTCAAATCGCTGTGAACTGTAGAAGGAAGGTGATGTTCGAGAATTGCACTACTGGGGACGTGGAAAAAGAACAGCATAAACCCGGCCGCTAGGAGCAAGTGGCAAGACATAATGCCAATAGTTAGCAATAATTTATATTTTGATAATCTCAATGCTGGCATGAGGGTGAAAAGTAACACAGATCCAGAAATCAAAGCAGCGACCAAAACCAGAGTCCATTGCAAAGAATTGATTTGTATGGTCCAAAAAATTGAGACTGGAATGTAAATAAACAAGGAATAACCATAGATACAAGTTAATTCTAGCGCTCCAGGAGTTGTTCCTTCTTCCAGACCATCTAAATCGGAAACATCAGAACTCCATTTCAAAAGCGCCCACAAAGTAAAAGGGACCAGAATAACGTAAATATAAATAGCTGTAGCAGCATAAGAAACCAAGTGAAAATCGTATTTCCAATGGTATTGTTCGTTGGCATGTTGTAAATAATTTGAAATATTTCCACTGATAGCAATTGTAAAAATTAAGGTTAGAGATATCCAAAAGGGGCCATACAAATCAGGTTTTTGTCTCAAATGATGTTTAAGGTTGTTATCACGTCTTGGAGTCACTGACGCCAATATTCTTTCCACCACGTCTTTAGTGTCTACATCAAAGAATTGTTGATAATATTCTATGGTCCAAAATGACTTGGAAACAGGAGTATCTACAAACAGTTTAAATAGATTGTAAGGTGCTTCAGAGTAAAATTCACCTGTATCGTTGCCAATTGTGCCATCACTAGAGGGCTGTTGTGGTGGCTGAGCGAAACTGGGATAGGTTTGACTCGAGGCTGCATTTATGTACATTTGCGAGTCGGAGTTTGACATACCCCCTGCAGCATTATGGACAGAAGGGAAATCTTGAAACGATAATAACTCATCTGTGGGAACTTCCGCCAAATTTGACATATTTCCCGAGAATTGTTCGTATCTTTCACAATTTGTTATAGGTTAGAGTTGAAACAAAATGTCTCAATTGCAGTCAACGTTCCAGCGAGAAATGCCCTAGATTTTTGAAATTTTCCATAAAACGTCAAAATTTCAACATGAACCCCCAAAATCAATATTTAACAGTTTACAAGAAGGATTACGTTAAGAAATTAATACAAACGTAAATTTTGTATCTCAAGTACTGGCTGGATTTTAATTTTTTTTTAAGATACTCTCGCCCCTTTACTAAACAGGAATTTAGCGATCCGATCAGGGAAGGTTTCAAGTCCTACTTAACGTTGGAAGAGTCGAATGTTTTGGTACCTAATGAAGATGCCGAATTGTATATGGAAAAGGTTTGCCAAGAGCTTTTATTCCAGTAATGAGATTAAATTGTGTTTAATTCTCTGGAAGAATATATTGAAGTTTCGGTCGTCGTATCGCGTTCAAACAAACAAAAATCGCAAAGGTTTACAAACTAAAAGATGTCGTACCATTTTATTATTACTATATTCATGACTTTGACTGGAAAATAGCAAAATTGTATTCGTAATGATTCTAGTAGTTTGTTTGCAGTTTAAGAAAAACAATAAAATTCTGGGTAAAAGATATTTTTCCAAGCCTCTTGACAAGGAAAGCGTGCATCAAAATCAAATAATAAGTGACAAGACGGAATATCAAGTCAAATACTGCGACATAAGTACTTAACTGCAAATTGCAATTGAATATAGGAGAAATTTAACGCGGGTTCTATTTAGTTAAAGATGTCAGACTTGCTCTTGAAGAGCGTCGAAATCGGATAAAACTTCCTCAAGATACATACATTCCCTTAACCACGCAAAAATCGTCCTACAGAGACCCAGCTACTATTTATTCAAAATCTCTAGAACCTCCGTCATTAATTAAACCTATCAATAATCTAATGACAGATGGTAAGAGTAATCTTGAGTAGGACCATGTAACTGTAAAGCGACAAAAAAAAGATTCAGCCGTTTGGTCCTCTCTGTCGCTTTTGCATAAAGGGAAAAGTGTACAGGTGCGCTTTCGCTTTATGGTTACATAATTTTAGAGGTGGCTCATACTGAATGTAACTAATGATTTGTTCAAGTGAAAATTGAGGAAATTCTCAACATCACAACGGGAAATTCAGAATACATGGATGTCATTGGAAAGTTGGGCGATTTTGCAGTAACCGAGGAAATTCATGGAAAAATAATTCATCCACCCTGTAGTTGTGTCAGACATCATCCTAACCCAGTTGATTAGCTGTCAAAATTTATTGGCTATTTTTCAAAATTGTAGTGTCCTTAAACAAAATTTTGCAATGGGAGTCGATCAGTTTCAAACAACTTATCGCAAAGATTATATTTGGCCTTACGTGCGAGCTTATGGTTTGCAGTGAGAAACTTTCAATAACTTTTAAACAAAAGTTTAATAAATTTCTCTCAACTTCAGAGTTAAAATTCCTGTAAATAATAATCAAGCAGATCAATGTAAGTGTCAATGTCCTAAAATCCCAGAAAAATCCACGGGACTTCAGCAAGAAGTGGCATGGACCAGATTAGGGCCTATGGGGCCTTTGTTGGATCCTAAAATATATCCCGTGAAAGTTGGATCTTGTCCCCAATCCCAAATAAGTAGATTCAATCAACCCAATGTTTTTCTGGAAAAGGTAACTACATACGATGTATTCGGAATAATCTATAATCAATAATTTCAGCTAAAAGACAAATATCCCTTTATTTACGAATGTCTTAAGACTGCTCCTCCAGATGATTTGATTTCAAGGATAAATAGAGATAGACTCAGGAGCACCTACCAAGTTGATTATTGCGGATTGCGTAATTGATCGCAAACCGAAATTCTAAGTTTTCATAATTTTCTTGTAGAAGAGTATCCTGATGCTCCTTACGATGAATTATTGAGAGCTGCTGGTGTAGCTGGCGAAAATGTTTGTCCTGAACCCGTTAAACTACCAGGCGATCCTTGCAGACCGAATCAAAAGTCAATAGCGTTTCGTCCTGCAGTTATCACCAATAGAGTTGGTGGCGGTAAAAATTGTGGCGACCGAGGAGGAGAGGGACCTGGTGGACGAGGAGACGAATCTTCCAATTATTGCGGTAATCATTCTTAGTAGTTTTCTTGAATTACCGATTTTGACTTTCAGTGGGGACTTGTCGAGGACCACTTGGAACTGTAACAGTTGGCGCTACCGAATACCAAGACGCTGTTTCCAGATTAGGTCAAATGATAATTAGAGACAAGATTCACCATCAAAACTTACACAAAAAATAAATAAAATAGAATGCTACTTTTGTCACTTTGTTTTGTTTAAGTTGAAAAATGGAGATTGTAACTATTTTGACAAGGTTAGTGCAAAATTTTGCGTTCTATCTCTTTCTCCGGATAATCCTTTATTTTGTTGGATCAAAACTGTCGCTTATGTGGAATAAAATACAAACCTCTTAATTTCGAACAACCAAATCAAAATTTGTAGTGATGACAGTCGACAAAGAAACGTTTTTAGCTAACCATAGGAGAGATTACAAGTGGCCATGCACGGTACCGTTGTCACTGAAGTAAGTTTTAAATATAGTTTTTGAAGTTTTATGATATACAATTTCTAGACCGGCTCAACCTCCATTGACCACAAAACCGAATAATTTTTATGTAGCGAAATTGATTGAGCCTTATTGCCATTGCGATGCTCATTTATACGAACCCCAAATGGGGCGATACAAAAGACTGGCGGAAAAAGAAAAAATGCTCTACAAAGAAATGGATTGTTTGGGGAAAGAAATGGCGCTTTTGGCTGGAGAAATTTTGGATCATCCTTGTGACACTTACGATGATAAAATGAAAACTATTTATCAAACTGATTTCAATAAGAGAGGTGAGTTAATTTGGTTTTTAGAAACTTGAATCATTAACTAAATTTTCAAATTTTAGGTTTGGATGCTAAAGAATACCGACCATTAATGGCTGCGACCGATTCGCCTATTGGAGTACCTTTCGAACCCCCCACCGTATCCCTTGGGAACGGCTATATAGACCCGACTAAGTTTAGAATTTCCGCGATTATTAGACCTATAATTGACGTTTGTCCCCAAGTCCATTTCGTTCAAAGTATTCAACAATTAATTACGTTTTTGTTTTGATAACCGGCAAATTTTCAGCACCAAAAACCATTTCGGATTGGCAATCTCCATTGACCGGTAGAACCGAATATCAGGATACCGTTAGCAAAATGGGTTCAAGTATAATGAAGAGCAGTCAGCAATATGCTGAACCTTTGCCTTCTTCGAGGAGGCGTTATGGTGACACTTGCATGTGATGACTATGCAATCTTTAGATTTGTTGACGAGTCATGTTTCTTGTACTTTTACCGGTGAGTTGCGTGGAGATGTGGCAATGTGTGGACAAAAATTCCAACTGATTTTATTGAAATAAATTATTTTGACGTAAAATGAGGCTAATTATTTTGTTAAAGTTATGTGGTTTGTTAGTTAGCATCAATGGATTTTTTGATAATGGTAATAGGGTTACTCTAAATAATTATTTTTCAATAATTGCAAATAATTAACTTTATAGAGATAAATTTGGAATGTAAAGGAAAGAAATTTGATAATGTGACACTAACCGCTTATTATCCTGATTACAACAACGAAGATCATGAGAGAGGCTACGTGGATAAAAGAGGAAAAAATCTACGGACTTTGCAGGTACTTTTTTAAAATCACTAGTTGTTATGGTTAGAGGAAACTTTGTAGTTTAATGTATTCTTTAGCACTTCTGCATTTCTTCAAAATACTTTGTTTCTTCTTTTACCTTCTTATGTTTCAGTAGTCGATCAGTTTATATCCATGTCTCTTCCTTAAAACATCGTGTGAGGTTGTATGGATTTTCACGAAACATGTCCATGTCTTTTCTGTCTTTAAATTAGATTTTTTTTTTCGTACCAGCCTTTGTGTGATTATTTTCCTTGTCGTCAGGATTACTTGGATAATCGTCTTGAATTCGTTACTTTGTCTATGGATGAGAAACTTAACATCTCGTATGGGACTAAAGTTTGTATTCCAGAACTAAACATTCATTATGGCCATAGAATAAGGCTGGAAGTGAGGGATTCGTCCAGTGATGTGGATCGAAGCGGATATAAAAGAGCCGACATTTGCGTTAGATCTGAAATCGACAGCTACGATACGTCAGTAAACCGAAGAGTAACTCTAGTTTTTGTATAACTGTCAAATAGCATATTATGCAATATGTAATTTTGTGTGGTAATTTGCAATAAAGGATAGTTTCTGGATGAATTAATGCTGGCCGCGTGCAGCAAATTTTTCCACAATCAGGCACCTCAATTGAAACACGGTGGCATAAGTCACGAATTCTGCAATCGTTTCGGCGCTATTGAGGCGGTCGTTTAAAAATAACTTTTCATCAATTACCGACCATAGGCTTGTGGCAATTATTTATATCGTCCTCCTAATACAATTTCTAGGTAGCCTAAAGCCTGTTCTAGGAATTAAATTGGACCGTAATAGAAATCGGCGTCTCGTCTCTTCTTCCACTTTACGCCAATTACCGTTAGTAGAAAATTATTCGTCAGGAGAGCAGTTCGTGTCACCTCTATTATCTTAACAATAAATACGAATAAACCTATTAGAGCCCATTAAATTATTAATGGATCGATAAGTGCACACATGACGAAGATTTTGGTTGTAACGCGGAGGAAGTTTTCAGGACCGGACAATTTCCTCGGTTATCTTTCAGAGTCTGAATCGCGTTTACCATTGAATTCCAAAAGTGTCGATAACGAGTAATTAGCACGATAGTTGAGAGAAACAATGTCTGGCGCTGTGGCTGGACATTTTTGCCGTTCTATAAATAAAATGTTATACTAAGAAAACAATGACCCTCTGCACTCATTATAATGTTTATATGTGGTATAGTATATAAATATGATTGCTCTAATCTAGGTACAAAATCTATTCTCGGAAAAACAATATGTAACTAACTGACTATGTCTGGCAGCGGGGACGTTGAGCTTTTTAAGCAGTAAATACTTTAACCGTGTACCATCTATTTGTCCCACATACACTATTCGAGTCGCAATTGCAATCAGGACATGGACGTGTGGTACAGTTCCGGCAGACTAACGCCGGACCTCATATCCAGCCGTGTCGGAATAATCAACGATATTGTTTTAGCGACATCTATGAAATCTTCTCAAAAACCTAATCTACCAATTACAATTTTTATTATTTTGCAAAATATAACAAACGTGTGCGAACTGATAAAAGGTTAACAGGTCCCGAAGTTGATTTGCCTAAGGTACAATAATCTTTATGGCAGTTTCTTGACTCGTCGGTGCCCTTTTTGCTTTTAAAGGCGCGATATGCTAAAATAAGAACAAAAGTGCGTAAATACCTCGCTCCATGAACCGCGAACAAAACAAAAATAAAATAAATTGTAAATTTTGTTTTCTTATCTGCTATTTTTTTACGTGCTTTCACTTTTATCGCGGCTGCTCTCATTAAAACCCGAAATTGCATCATTGATCGAAATATAACAATTTTATCGAGTTTTTGATGCGACGTTGACATTAGGAAGTTACTCCCATCAAGGAAACAATCTTTGAGTTCTTATGACGTTGAGATAACGGAAAGTTTCGATTGAAAATGCTGTGATAGTGATAACAATTTTGATTTTTTTGAAACTTTGTCAGCAAATTGGACACGTTTTGAGGACATCAAGTTTGTTTGTTGCTTCGTAGATCGCGTTATCACTATGGGAAATTGTCTGTCTATTATTTGTTACAAGAGGAATTTGGATTAAACATAACTATTATTAGAACCAGGGACAATATTGAAACTATTTCACAATTTTATCGGCAAAATGACATGTCCGCAATTGCTCAGTTTAAAAATAATCCTAAAATTTAATTATAAACAACACATTTGCTACTGTCTATTCCATTAAATCGTTGATATAGCAATTAACTGATTGACGGAACTAAAGTCAACAGTAACTGATTTATGAAAATTACTGAAAACTTGGACGAGTTTTTGGATTGCAAAGATAAAACGTTTTTTGTTTTAAACAAAATATTAGGGTCATTGGAAATAATTATAAGTAAATTACTAAAATGTACTAAATACATTTGGAAGTAGAATTTCTAACCATTTTTTAAAAGATTAATCAGTGTCAAGGATATTTTATTTATTAATTTGATATGCTTCTTTTGTAAGATTAGGTAGGTAAATAAAAATAAGAAACAAAAAACTATTTTTCTACACTAAGAACGATATTATCAATACTCAAGAGAGAACAATAAGCAAATAAAAAAAAATCACGGCCATATTTATTAAGAAATCATTTTTATAGCGAAAAACCTATTTTTGTAGATGTGTCTATTTTTCAAATTTCAGCCACGAAGTACATTTTAAATCAGGTAGATACGTTAAATCTGTTGATTAATCTGAAAAGTGCGAAAGAAGTGAAATGCAGAATTCACAATTTACTTGTTAGTGTAAATTATAAAATTAATAATTTAAACTGACTTGCAGGTATTAAATGATTGCTGCACAGTTGATGTCTAAGTGTTTTATTCTCTTTTTGTATATTAAAATGTATTCGAGTATTGTAGAGAGAGCATTTATTTGTACTCTTCAGTAGTCTTGATTTTCTCCCTTAAGTTAATATTTGAATATTCTAAAATAATTTTTGTCTTAAAGTTTTCTTTACTGTTCTATCGACATCGGCATACTCACCGGTATTTAATAAAATTTAGTTAGCCCATCCTTCCTATCTACAATCATATTTTTGTTAATTTCACTGGAACGTTACTCGCCACAGTGCAAGTATTTGATTTAATAACCACAACCGCTGGTGATGCAGTTGGCCCCAGGTAGTTTGGAAGGAGTGTGTTAAATTCATGTTAATAGTATTGGATCAATTATTGAAGCACATGTGATTTATACTCGCAATCTTCTTTATAAAGTACAGAGGCAGGCATCTCGGTCAGTTCGAGACAAGTGGCCGTCGTTGATATACATGTCGAGTGTGATGAATAATTTTTATTTTTCATCGTCCACGCATTTTGTCGGTGATGTCGTGTATTACGTTTGAAGGGTGTCGAATGTGTAAACCGTTTAAATATACTGGAATGAGCATAGAGATTCCGAGACAGTTACCAAGGTAAATTATAATTCCAACCAAACTTGAACCCGTGCGTATAAACTAACAATAACAACAAAATTATGTCTAACTGTTAAGTTCAACGGTTCGGTAAGTAGGAGCAATTCGAATTTTACGAGTGTTTTACAAATAATTTTTTGATTGAAGTTAGATTTTTTAATTTTCAGATGGATATCCGCTGTTTCTTTCTATGTCTCGTTGCGGTGCTCCTTGGATTTAATTTGTGCAATGGCGAGGATACCAACGTGTCCAACAGTTCAACATCAAAGAAAATCTATTGTGGCCAGCACTTATCCCGAACTTTGTCCGTCGTTTGCAAAGGCATTTACAACACGCTCAATAAAAAGTCGGATAGTAAGTAATTGTGTTGTTTGTTTGTTACTATTTCACGATTATTTGGAAAATTTTGAACGCTCTAACAGCATTTACGTTTCCAGTTTACCGGCAAAGAAACGATTACAACTGGGACGCTCAGTACTCGTCGGATGTGCAGTATCCTTTCAGGAATAAGGCATCTGCGACGTCGTTGATCACGAACTTTCACAGGAGGAAACGTCGCGGTGTGTTCAACGAGTGCTGCCAGAAGCCGTGCTCCGAAGAGGAGTTATCCTCTTACTGCGGCAGCAGGAGGAAGTGACTTAAACCGATCCGATGTGTGATAGTTCGATTTAATGTGATTGCGTATAATCCAAAATTTGTGATATTATTTTGTAATTGCGGACACCACCGATGTTATGTTAGCCGTTTAGTGTTATGCACCCATGATAATGCTTCTTGTAAGTTCTCTACACAGCAAAACGCACTTAATTAAGACTCGTACACCTAACACGCAACCGTAGAGGCGTATTATAAAAAAAATGTTTTATCTCAGTGGCGTCGTGGTATTTATAGACGTTTTCATAATGTAACGACCTTGTGATAAAAGTGGAATAAGGAACCTATTATTGGGTAATTTTTGTAAATAGTATACCACGTCTACAATAAATTATATTTTTCGTAAATTAACGACATTTTCGACTGTGCTGACTTTTTGCGTTAAACAGCAGTTTTACTGTTAATTGGAATATTTCGGGTAACAACGCGATTAGGTGCATTTAAATGCTGCAAAATTGGGCGGATTTAGCGTCATTGAAGGGGTCACGTGGAAGTACTGGCCAAGCGCTGCGTCGAACGGTCTATAATCTACATATCAAAATACCTAAGGTTATCGTAGTAGGTACAGTTCATGGCATCTGGTAAAAAAACTAGTAAATATTTATAGTTGATAACATAACGTCTAATTAAATTCATTTTTACAAGCTGATTCGATTGGGTTTCTATCGAAATTTTAACTGATTTATGTATTCACGTTCCTCTCGGTCAAAAAGTTAGCCACACTCGTTTTATTGTAACCAGATAACGAGTCGAAATGCTTAGCGCCGGTTTAAAAACAAAACTACCAATATGACTCCGTTATCCATTACACTTGTTATTATTGCTGATCTGAAAATAAACCCAATTTTTGCACCCCATTAACATAACCAGATTTACATTAGAAAAAGTATAAAATAAATTTTTGGGATACTGCCCCCGTTTCAAAATATTTTTTCAACAATTTGCCCATTATCTGTTTAATAACAATTTTAATGTGCTCTACACTTATTATTGTTAGTTTAACTATTAACTGGCTTGATGCTATGTTTATGATTTAACTACATAAATATTCACATTCTAAAGTTTAGTAGCGATGCCATAGTACGCCAAGTACTTACATGTACAGTCAAATGACTAATTTAGGTAAAATTCTCGTAGAAAACTGGTCCAAAAATTATTGTTTTTTCTCTGCAGTTTTCCTCGCTTCGATTCAACAATATTTGACGGATCTACAATGGATATTTGATGATACTTTTTAGTTCTGATTGTTTCTACACTTTGGATCTTTATCAAGAAGTTGCAAGTAATAAACGTATTGGTCCACTGATCAATATTCAACAAATTTTCTTTTAAGTTAACTTTATTTTTCAGATGCACGAGGATGGTTGAGATTAAAGAAATAATCATCCAGATATCCAGAATACCAAGAAGTAATCCCAAAAAAGTTCAACTTTTTCAACATTTTTTAACAGCAGATGGTAATATTTAATTCATGTAACATATCTAGTCTGCCGGTATGAACTAAGATTTTTACAAAATGTTTAATAAAATTCTTTAGCTTTTACTTTTTCAACGTCGGTTATGATGTGTCGATTCCCAACAATAGTGAAAACTTTTACACCAAAAAAGTAAAACTGTAGACATCTGAATCAAACCACTAAAATTTCACGTAGCAGTAAGAAGTAAAACCAGAAACTAAAAGTAGTAGAAGTTTCGTGGATGTACAACCATAAGGTAGTCACTGATTTTATTCAAAAGGTTTTCAAATAATCTACTTTACTTAATCTCTTTCTTAATCACAAGTTTAGCTTAACTGTCAATGTTACCAGAAGAAGCTGCAAGTTGTCTCAAAGATATTATTAGGATGTCTCTAGTAAGTTTCTTTAGTAATTATAAAGAACTAGGTAACCTATGAGTCTCTTATTTGGGTAAAAATTGTTGTAGAGCTTGGTACAACATGATATTTCCTGACTTGCAGAAATATTGTGGAATTATTAGAGTTTGAAGTATGTTTGGTTAAAATTCCTGGTACATAAGACTTATGCGTTCTATTCTCATCTTGATAATTACCTTTATTTAATATTAATTTTGATGTTTTATGTTTAAGAAATTTATCTTCTAAGTAATGTGTGATTTTTATACAACACTTAAGTGTGAAATTTTAGCTTTCCTGCAATTATAATTGTCTGTTTATTCATCGGAATATTTACCCAAACTTTTGCATTATTTAAGCCAAATTATCTATTCACGTGGGTGACAATTTGTCGATATAAAACTTGATTTGTAAAATTTATATACAATTAGAAACAAGATTTGAATCTCGTACTTCTGATTATCGTAATGTATAACAGTAAATTGTTATAAATGGCGGAGGCGCCGGGTGAACCACTGTTTCAACAAAATTTATGTCAACTAGTAGTTAAAAAAAGCAAACACTGCCAGTTTCATGATTAATTTGTCAATAACAATTACTTAAACTTACGTGGGTGATTCGTGGTTGGTCAATTTACACTCAATTTTTCCATACTACTTACCGTTATTCACGCAATACTAATGTTGCAATATGTTGTCGGTTATTGTCTATTATTTTCTTTGATTTTGAATATATAGAATAAAAGCTTGAATTAGCTTTAATGTATCGTAAAGTAGCGGGAAAAATTATTATTAATATTTATAACGCCTTTCCGCTTTTGCTGTTCAAATCTCAGAAAATGAAAACACGTAATTCCAAAATTCCTACACCATCATGTTTTGGATTTAATTATTAGCAAATGTTAATCGCACGCATTATGACGTAATTACTTCTGTAACTTTTACAAAAGATCGGTTGATAGAGTGGTTTGTTAATTAGACATTTAAAATCTGAATAGGTATAGGTACCCCATGAGTATTTGTTAGTGAACAACTAGCAATGCCACCATTCCTTACTATAATCAATAGTCGAGGTGAAGTCGACGATTGTAAGACTCTTCAGGACTAATAGTCTCCGAGAGATCAATAGAATTCCCAAAAAGCGCTTCAAAATATTTTCAAAAATATATATTTGATAAATTTAGTACATAAGGACTTCATAGCAGCAACATTGGCATAGAATTTACTTGCGAACGTGTTATATTAAGAAGAATAGGCGTTACTGTCATTTTTAGTTAATTTAAGCTTGAATAAAATTTAATTATTAGTTTTCTCTCAATATTTTTTTTCCAGTTAAAATAATTCAGCTTATCTTATTAGGTGCCAACGGTTTTGTCTCTAATATTTAAAAGAGTTTTTGTTCGTTATTTTTCCATTGTTGAAATTCCTCTTCAAACCTACTCAAACTTCGAATTCGCTTCAGAAGCAAAAAGCTCTACCTTTAGTTTATAAATTACAACTTTCCAGTGTTCAATAATCTTTTTTATTTTTTAATTATGTATTTTATGATTGTCGCTTTAGCACAAACCTCCTATTTGCTACTGATAGTAACTCTCGTTTGAAGAGCATGCTAACTTAATGCGATCTTGCACTCTGCAAGTTCCATTTGATATTATTGATTGTGCTTTGTTAAACTCAGTGACGACGACCAGAGCGTCTCTTGACTCCCGATCATTATTTCCCGCCTCGCCCAATTCTGGAAGCGTTTTGCAAAAACCACGTGTCGGATGGCAAGTCATCAGCACCATAAGTCACCCTAATAATTCTGTTCTTGTGACCGTTCACGAACGATTCCACAAGCATCTCGGATTCCATTCCAGTGAACAGGATTTAGGCAAGCTGAAAGACGCATGCTCGGAATGGGGGCGAGTGCAGCCGCCCCCGGCGGAGCCGACTATCCCGCGTACGGTCACAATGTGACTGTCTACGGTAGATTTCGCACGCTGTTCGACACGCACAAAAAGATTAAAACGGTTTCCAATAAATCGGTGAAATGGTGAATCGTGACAGGGATGGGTCGTAAATTCCGGAAATCCGGAGATTTCGATTCGGCGATCACTCCGGACTATCGAAAGGACTGATGAGTTGCGTGGGGCCTACTTAATTGTACAGGTAAAAGTTCGAAACGTTTTGTCGACGGGTTTGATGAAATCTAGTTTTGGAAAATTTGATTTTGCATCAAAGGAACGTAATTAAGGAACTGTGTATCGCGATATCGTATTATGAGATCGTTCCTGAAAGTAATTTTCCATTTCTCGTTTTCTTTCTCGGGTTTTCGTTAATATTCGTTTGGGGTTGACATCAAATAAAAAACAAAAATGGGAAAAACGCGTTTAAATTATTAAACCATCACAATAATTGCTACTTTGATATTTTAGAAATAAACGAAACTTTTTGAAATATTTAGCTGATAATATGAAAACTACACCACTTTCATATTTAATCAGATTAATTTTGCTTTAATTGAAAAGAAATCAAGTATAAGAGTTTTGTTAATTAATTCAATCATTCAATAATAGTTTGGACGGTTTGTCATGTTTTTTAATTATATTTTTACATGGTGCTCCCACCTGTACCTGCACGCAGTAGAATCTTTAAAATTTGAAAATTTAAAGAAAACATTTTTGACCGCTCTTTGTCAGAATGGTGCGGAATTAATCTAAAAGTAATAGATTCTTCAAAGGTAATTGCCATAACATTTTTTCCTTAGGTTGGCGCAGACTTTCAAAACGCTGTAGCGTGTGGGTTTTGGGAAAACAATAAAGCGCACATTCCGAGGATACAAAACCACCCTGAACTATGTTCCATTATTGATATTCTCCGTTGCTAACACATTTAGATATTTACGGTAACTTCCCTTCCAAAGGTGTAATGAAAATTGGAATAATAAGTATTTTGATTACGCCCACTTCAGCTAAACGACAAATTCAAAATTGAAATTGGCTTCAGGAGAAGCGCAAATTATTCAAGCAAATTGATAATTATAAATCTTCCACTTGAGCGATTCTAGCATTTGGTGCTCTACTCGTTTAATATTTACAGTCTGAATGCGAGAAATGTTAGTTAATAACGACAAAGAAGTGAACCTATTAAGTTTATTTCGGTAGATGAACATTGGATAATAATGTTTACGCATTTTATTAGATAATTCTAAAAGTTTCACTTATCTAATTCCAGATTTTGAGATGGTCTACAGAATCGACTCTAAGTCTTAGAATGTTTTTTTCCGAGGCTTATAATGTTTCTGCTGACATCTTGTAGATTCGTCTATATTCGGAAATGTCAAAACTGCAACCTAGCGTTAGATTGCTTTTTCTTTGGAAAAAATTTGAGGCATGTTAAAAGAAAATTGACAGTGCGAGTACGATGTGACGTTTCCACTCCATTTAATGCGATTAACTTGGATTTAATTGGATAATTTAACTTCAATAGCATCAAATGTACTGGGGAATAATTGGCGTCTGCGTTGGAGGTATCGATTCCAGTCAATACGGGATTAGCAAAAATAAAAGTATTATAACCAACAATCTTGCGTAGAATAGAGAAAAATACCAGTTAACGTTGTTATAAAGTCAAGCTCTGGTCAGAGATAATGCAGTACAGTTTATCAGAATTTGCAAAGTTTGTACCTAGGTACCAGTTAATTATTACGTTAATAGTAACTTCTGTAAAAAAGAACTGAGTTTCTTAAATTGACACTAAAAGAAACGAAGGTACTTTGCAAGTTCAAGATAATCAAACAACACGATAGTTTTTTATATTATTTGATATTCAATCTTCTATTTTTTTAGAAACCTAAAAGGGATAAACTGCAGAATATCATTTCGCTACCCATTTGCCTCTTCCAATTGATATTTCTGATAAAATTCTTCCAACAATTCTTCTAAATAAAAAGTTCTTTTAGACGCTGTCTACAAGAACAATGGTTAATAAATAAAAACGTTAATAGTTAAAATTTTGCAGGGAGATTTTTGATTTCGTAAGAGTGAAATAAAATGTTGTGATAATAAATACTTCTGTGCCTCAATCGATAATTAAGTATTGTCAAGATGTGTATAAATCGAAGGCACGCAAACGTCCAACTATAATAATAATATCTGCCATTTCCTTTAGTTACATAAAAGTTTGATCAGATATCGGACGCAATTAAGGTCTATTTATAAAAATTAAACTAGCTCCCTTAACCCAGAACTTCAAATATGACTTGAATAGTGTTATTTATGACCTAGATCTTGAAACGACCACAAATATTTATAAAAATATTTAAAAATAGAATGTAACGATTTCATTCTAATTTAATTACGAAATCTTGTTTGAAAATTGTTTCAGATGGGAAATTTGCAGATTTCGATTTTGATTCTGATCATCATGACAGTCGTGCTACTATTAGTGTTTATGATTTTCTGTTATTCCTTGGATGTCGTCACGTGGATCACCGCCTGGGTGTGTTCAAATAGGGAAGAAAAAGTCGGCCTAACTCGATCCAAAGGACACTATAATGCTAATGGATATTTGGTAAGTTTATATAAAATTACATATCGCACGTAACTTGTTCACCTTTATCTACGGAAATATATTTGTACAAAACCAAAAATAATGTAAAATGCTATTCGCATTAATTAGTCCGTAATAAAGTTACGCAGCGACACTCAGCATATGGCAGAAAAACAGGGTTGAAATGTAACTTAATTCTCCTAGAGTGTGTGCCATATTTTGTGTACAATATCATTGCTATAGTTAACTAAAAGACTCATCCAAAATTGCGGTGGCGCTACTTCAAATCATTCTAAGAACTTTAAAGTTGAATTGATTTTTATTGACAGTTTGACTCAATTATTGTTATATTCTTAACCACATTAAACAAATGCAGTTAATTATAGAAGAAAGATTTAGTGGAAAAAAGTATTTAAAAAGAATGAACGGAGTATTTGTAAGTTTAGTAATTTCTTGTAAGTATAGGTAAGGACCGAAAGAAAAACTTACTCCTTTAGAGTAAATAAGTGGATATGCAATTATAAATTGTAATAATTTTTGAGAAAAAAGATTTAAGGGTGCAAAAATCTAAATTAATGAATGGGTATATTTTATTTTAATACGATTACTAAAATTTTATTTTGCTGAAGTAGTACAAATAGATTTTTACAATATCCTGATATCTAAAGGGATAATGGCTAAACTAAGGCAAATATCTATAGCAGAAGTTAATTCCGCACTACACCCTCCGAATTAAGGTCGGTATAGCCGGCAAATAATCCCGCTTTTAGTTATTTTATTCAAACAATCCCTTTGTTACAGGTCCATTCTGATTCAGACATTAATTTAGATTCTACAGGTAGTTTCAAGCGATTTGATTCCGTAGATAGGGATTTCAAAATAACACTCGCCACTACAAGCCTTATGGGAGAATGGAATAGCCTAGAAGAGGACCCGTCGATTCCCCCGCAACCCCTTAGACCAGCCCCTGTACCCACTACATCACCGCCGCCAACCGCAGACTCCCTGCCTTCTAAACAAACCAGGTACACATCCAATCATTTATATCATTTGAAATTAAATCCTTAAATTTTATTGGAAAATTGTAGTGAAGAATCTTTCGAGAGGACGTCGATTTCGCCTATTCCACGTCCAGTTTCGTCGGTCAATATGGCCACATTGGCGTCGCAGTCGACGTTTCCGGTGTGCATCACTCCTCCACCCACTCCCGTCACCCCATCACACGCCAAGTTTGTCCCCCAAGTCTTACAATTGACCCAACCGACGGATGCTGGGGGAGCGTCGGAAGATGTCGAAGTGGTGACGTCGGCGGTGCTGAAAAGGGCTTTGTCGTGCGACAGCGTATGTTCAGATACTTCGGTAGCTTTGGGCGATCTGGAGGAGGTCAATATCACCGGGTATCTTTGTATAGGCTTGGAATACGAAAGGTAAGAAATAATGAAGGTCACTTTAGTGATTGTAATTGCAATAATTTTTTATTATATTTTGCATAATAAGGGGTAAACTATCCTCGGGGTTTTGTTCGGGTTTTTATAAATGAGATCGCATTCTTACAAATGGTCGGAGGAAGCCTAGAAACTGAAAAGAAAGTATTTATTTTATTTTTTAAAATGGAAATTTAGACAGCTACTAATAGTTTTCAATCTACCAATCAATTCCGTTAGGAATCGCAATCACCTTTCAGTTACGATCGTCCATAATCTTGGTCTAGAGTATGAGTTTTTAATGCAAAAGCATTGATAAATTCACCTATAAAGAGTAATCATTATAGGCTTTTCACGCTATAGCATCTCTAACACAACAATGATATATCTTCCGTTTTCCAGTGAATGTTGCGACTTGATTGTAAATGTTCTGGAGGCGAAAGATTTGATCGGAACGAATCACGATGCCAATCTTTCCGACACTTACGTTAGAGTTTTCCTGCTACCTGACAAAGAGGCTACCATCCAGACTAAAGTATACCGAAGCTCCAACAGTCCCAGTTACAAAGAACGCTTCCTCTTCAACCTCAATCCGAGAGAACAATCACAGCGATCATTGTGTTTTCATGTGTATTCCACCGATTTATTCTCCCACACTTTAATTGGGGAAGGGGAGATTCGATTGGGGGACATCAGTTTACGTCAGCCAGTTACCACTTGGGTAACCCTCACTGACACAGGTCAGGTTAGTATTTACCTACAACAAAGGTTGGATTTAATTAAATAATTTACTTTCCCAGAAAGGGACCGAGTTTGGGGAGTTAATGTTCTCGTTGAGCTACTTACCAACTGCTGAAAGGTTGACGGTAGTTGTTGTCAAGGCTAGAAACTTGAAGTTTCAGAACGAGTCACCGGGGGACTCTTTTGTTAAAGTAACTACTTCTGTTTTGTGGTTGTAATTTAATTACGCAATATATTGCTCCAGGTGTATTTGATGCAACAAAGCAAGAAAATTAACAAAAAGAAAACTTCCACAAAGAAAGCGGAACGAAGCCCTATTTTCAATGAAGCAATGATGTTCAGTGTACCTGCTCACACTCTTTCGGTAATGAAGCGACTGTCAAATTGCGGTAATGTAATTGACAGATCTAAGTATCCTCAATCACGTTATCGTTTCGTCGAAATTATCGGTAGGGTTGATAGGATCCTGTTTTTTTTTTGCAGACAATCCAATTGCGTTTAACTGTGGCCGAAGCTTCGTCAAGTCCCAACATGAAAGCTTTTCCTGTAGGTCACGTAATTGTGGGGACTCAAGCTAATGGCCGATCTCTTAATCACTGGAACCAAATGTTGACTGCTCTAAGAAAGCCGGTTGCCATGTGGCACAGTCTTAGGAAATAATCCGACCCTTGTTTGTTGTACACTTTTATCTGTTACTGTTCTGGAACGTCCATAGAAACAACCAAAGTTGGGTGCTCTTCTTTTGGTGGTGCTATGGCGTGCATGTTTTCTCGTTTCCGACTTTTATCAAGAAGACACACACACACACTGAAAGTGTTTACTTCCATAAATGTGATAAATAGCCTTTTTGCTGGTTGACGCCGTTGATATTTATCTATTTAAATTCTATTTATATGTTAAATGTAATCACTTCATACTGATGGAAAAAAATCTAAAAAATACTGACACAGTTGAATTTCGAACCTGTTGTGACAATAAGATGTTATTGTTCGTAATCTTTTTCGTAGTAGGTATAGTTTAGGTCGATATTTGGCTTTAAGCTGTGATACTTCGGGCACATTCATCATTTCACATGACATTTATATCCCAAACTGATCATTTTGTTGTAGTCCCAATAAACAATTTATCTTTCGCTGACGGTTCACTTTTCCACAAATGATGTAGAGAATAAAGAAGAAAGAAAAGTTAAGAGAGATAAGTATAGAAAGCAATTTAGATATCATAAATTTGCGCTACCGGAACCAGCAAAATTATAAAGGACCTTATTGTATGAATTAATACAAATCAAGAACGACCTTAAAAATTCAGACCTTATGATAGCATCGGATGAGAATAAAATAAAAACCCCAGCAAGATACTTTATTTTACGTTTTCTGAATAAATACGCGTAGAGAAAATTATATTATTTGTTGCTAACATCTTGAATAATTTGCAACACTCTATCGTACACCTTTTCGTTTCTGTTTCTGCTGAAAAAGTAATCCATATGATTGAATCTATCAACTTTCAGTTTTCCAAATTTTGTCTCCTTCCGAAGCGAATCATACAATAAATTTGTGTCCTAAACAAGCAAAGATTATTAAATTTTTTATAACTAATGCAATTACCTCGATTCCACTCATGTTATCCTCTTCACTATAAAATACCACTGTTGGAACTTGAATGTTGGCCAACGGATAAAGAGGTGGAATTTCAGAATTGTAAACAACCAAATTGTCGACAGGTCCGTAATCATACATTTGAAACCTACCATTTGCTCTCAACATTTGATCGAAATGGTACACAGTTTTCCACGAGATTTCAGAAAACATATTGGAAATGTAATAATTGTACCAGTGCTAAAAAAATGTATTAAAATCTCAGTACAGTAACTAATCTAAAATAAAACCATCACCCACAGGATCAAGTTCTCCTGGTGTCCAACCGAATATTATCCAGTACATCAATGAATAAACATATTTAACAGGAAAGGATATGGCGATACCTCTATTAATTTCCATAATCCACGATTTATAAGCAAGAAGACTGTGTATTCCCAAATATTCGTTTATAACCTGAAAAGTTACTTGTTAATTTTCTAATTATAGTTAGTTTTCGAAATTTACCCTAAAAACAGGAATAACGGGCGAAATTAAAGTGACCAGCGTTCTAACATTGTTCAAATGAGCAATCGGTGCTAAATGTATCATGATTTTTAAAGACTCTACCGCTTTTTCCGGTCGCATAGAGGCATAAATTAATCCGGAAGTTGTCGACATTGAGTGGCCAACAAATATCACTTTAGCTCCGCCGGTTTGTTGCCTGATGAAATCGATAACGGAATTGTGATCATAAATGCCCATTTCGTGAAAACTGAAGTTCCAAAATTCTGGATCCGACCTAGACCATTTTTGATGCCTTTTGGAGTAATAAACACCTCTATTGTTGGGTAGCCATACGTCATATCCGGCCTTCCAAAAGTGAAAAGCTTCAAAATTTTAAAAATTTAATTTATTAGAAGAGTGAAGAAATAATAAAATTAACCTTGAAGACTTGCTTCAATTTTGAAATATTAGCGATAAAGTCGTTGATGTTTGACCACGCTACTCGTGATAACGTTAGAGGGTCAATTCAATTTATCATTTGAAGACTATGTAGTTAAACTTTTTTTCAATTACTTTAAAATTTTCACGAAATAATTTTGGTTTAAGCAACTGACCTATGGATTCGTTGTAATGCATCACCCAAACGTTAGCATCTGTCACTACGGGATGTTGAAGGAGAATCACTCCTTTCGGATTTTGTCGAGGTATTCGAAAAACTTCCAACACGTACCCATCGTCGGTTATTACTTCAAAACTTTCAACTTGTCCAATATGTCTTTCGACTATAGCTGGCTGAAAAATTTATTGTTTCTATATATTGCTCGAATTACAAAATAATACTCACAACTTTCTGATAAAGGTCAGGACTATGATAACAAGTATTGTCTGTGGTCATGAAGAAATAACCGAGGTAAGTTGTACATACATTGTTAGGGCCGTCAGTCTCAGCAAGAATTTTTGATATGAGTAAGAGAAAGATGTACTTACGTATCATCTTCTCGACAGCAGTCTTAAGAATGATGCTAAACTATTAAAATTTGTTGTTTTCTACTAAATCTGCTTATCATACACTTAAGGATAACAATCTGGTAAAGATTTTCTATTCTGCTTTTTAATTGGAGAAATCAAAGTTTTAAAGAACCTGGATCTTACAACTGATATTGTGTGCAACAACTAAGAGTATTTTTCTTGAATTCAAAGGTCTTTCAGTAATCAGTTGCTGCGTATCGCTAAAAAGAACGTTAAACAGATTGATTAATTTTAACTTATAGATACTATCACAATTATAAATTGATCCTATAATGTGATTTATTTTTAATATTTATCAATAATGATACAATCTGTGATAAGGCAGTAAAGAAAATTAAAATTGCTTTTATTACGCTACTGATGCCACATGTAACATCATAAGCGTTTCTCCCGGTCACATGGAGGTATCTCTTTCAAATTGTATGCTTTTGCTCTAAATCTAACTATCGTTAAAAGTTCTAATTTACAAACAATTTGCTACAAAGATTTTTGAATATTTCTAAATATTTTTTTATTATCAATATCGTTAAATAAAATTAGTGCATTATTTGGCAACTTTAAATTTAAAAAAGGCAACCAATATTACCCATCAGCATCACAAGGTTTGTAACATCCTTACGCTTAATTCGACTATTGGGCCAAAAACGAAACAATGAGATCGAAAATATAGACGTTGATTGTTTTAAAAATCTGTGAATAAGCTTTTTTCTATAAATTAAACCTCGTTACTTTATGTCTGTATTATCCCAAAATTACTAAATTACAAACCGTTTTATCCAAAATTAATCAAACATTAATATTTTATATCCATCGTGATGATTTCACTTTCTCTAAAGTTACTTTTTTTAACATGAAGCGTCTTACACTCATCAAAAAAAAAGATCAAATTTAATATATTAGACGCGCTTTCCTCATTATCTACCATTAATAATAATAATAAAATATATTTTTTCTGCGCCTTTAATAATAATAATGAGCAGTTAATAGTTAATAAAAAAAATCTGTAATTAAATTGGTTTTATTTTATATAAAAATTGTACAAACGACATAACTACCTACCTAAGAAGTAACATAAATGCGATAGAAAAAAGAGTAATTGAGTGGCAAAAGAACATTTAAAGAAAACTGGCCTACTAACATATAACAATACTAAAAGTAGAAATAAATAGACAGTGCAGTTAAGAAAAACAGTTTGTAGCAAAGATATTTTAATAACATAACTTATACAACTAAATCACGGTTTACTGACAGTTACACGACAACCAAACAGATTTTGTTACTTATGATAAGCACTCGGAATCTGATAATTGTAATTGACAACACTCTCAGCACCGTCCGCTATTGTTGGCTTATAACTTTTCGCGTACTCGATCTTACCAACGGGTTTCAAAATTTCTTTAATAGCATTACCTTGGGCTTGCTGTTGTTGCTTAAAATATTGCACTTGCAAAATAGAAGGTACATACGATTCCAATAAACTTCGGGGTTCATTTTTCGATGTGAAATATCTAGTTTTCGGTTCCGCATACTGAACTGGCGGAAGTACCTGTTGAGGTACGGTTTCAGGTGCGTACTCTTGAGACTGCGGACTCGCATAAACAATATCTTGATAGTTTTGGGGTTGTTCTTCTTTTGCAGCATAAGTTGGGATATACATTACGTATTGTACGCCACCTTTAGGATCAACTACCGTTTGAACAGCAGTGCTAGGCGCTGAATATTGTTGATAGTAAACGTATTGGGGTGTATAGTACTGTTGTTGAGGGGCGATACTGTTATCGGTAACGTATTGCACATTTTCGTACTGTTGATATTGGTTTTGTTGCTGGACCGGTGTATAGTAGTACTGTTGTGGAACTGAAGAATATTGTTGAGGAGGGGGCGTGTATTGTTGTTGGGGCACGTATTGGGGTTGAACGTATTGCTGTTTTGGCTGTTGTCTTGCGTAATCCGTTACTGTTTTAGTAGCTACGAAACCAAAATCTGTTGGTGGCTTTTGTGGTAATGTTGTTCTTGGAGATTTATTAGGTTTAAGGTTGTCTCTTTCTATGTCTTCTAGACTGATTTTCTGATCTTTGAGTGCAAGTGTTGACGTCAAAACGCAACAGGCGACGATTAAATACTTCTGGAAGTTAAATTGGTTTCAATTTATTGCAAGTGGGCGGACAAGTAGGTACTTTCTTTTTTAAATGAGTGCATAAAGAGATAAAGTTTTGTTGGACACATGTTTGTTTATGTCTCAAGTGAAAGTAGATCATTTATAAACAAGCGGAAGCAGACCTGATGCTTATGTTGTTTTTTGTGAATTAATAACAAACGATCTGATTTGTGGCTTAAAGTGGTGTTTTAATTGAACCCTCGTTGTTTCCCTCGTGTTCACAATCATTTGAGCACAAAATTAAAATTGATGGCATGCTAACTTGTTGTGTTCCTTTAATCATAATTATGGTGAAAAGTAAAAGTTTTCGATAATATAAATATATCTTGAATGAAATTCTTGTTACGTGTTAAAGCAACCAATAATATCCAGTCAATTGACCTGTAGCTCTCATATTTTAAAATTACTGAATTATTTATTAACATATTTAGAAATTACTGGCCATAAGATATCCACTAATACTTTTTAAGTTATTTCATGAAGGTGATATTAAGTTTTTAGGGCACTTGAAAGAAAGGAAATAATTAGAATTAAAAAATATTTTTTTGCTAACATGAGTTAAAGTGAAAATTCAAATAAGCTCACTACCTGAAACTCGAAAACTACGTAATGGAGTTTCTGAAATTTTGTCATAAAAATTGTGAGTTTCATAAATGCGTAAATTTGTACAAATTATCTAACTCAACAATTCAACATGCTTCAAAACGAGGGTTACTCACTTATCACAAACACTTGGCACTTGTCACTTATATATAAATATTACTTACCATGATCGAGAAAGTGAAATGATACAGTTAGGAGGCAGGTCCGGCACGAAATAGTTATCTACCGTGTACCGGGTCCCCATTTGTACTTTCGCAAGTGAACGGATCCACCCTACCCGATCTTCGGATGACCCGGCCACATCCTTATTGCATTTCTGTCTCATACCATATCAACGCTCCAGGATATTTACGCCGAACGCAGTTTCGAAGCTTTACCTCAAGGGTTCCGACAGTGAAGAAAGTGGTTATCGTTTAAAAAATTCGCACGGTGAGAAATTAGAAATTCAGATCACACTATTCGACCACTTGTACGATACGGCCAACTGTTACATCCCTAAGAAAAAAAGTTCTGCATTCGATACGCACTTGTAGAATCGAATTTTAACTATAATGGCCAAAATTTTTTATCGATTCTAGTCTACTATTACGCTAATTTGCAAATTATGCAACTGATATGTAAGAATTAAAGCTCGAACAAATCCTATAAATTTTTTGATAAATTGTTAAAAGGGAATTAGGTTAAATGGCACAATTAGTTCGAACAGGTACTTTTCCCAATTTTTTTCCTTTCCCTAGTTACTCATCTTTGGCGTTCACCCAGATAATTAAGAAAGTGTCTGTAAAGAATCGATTTGCTTTAAACTTAGGATTAAAATATCGGCTTATTTGTAGAAAGGAGCTTGTTCTTTATCTGCATATTGACAGGTGATAGTTGATGATTCAAAAGTATTTGGCGCATCATTTGATGAACCATAAAGGTTCTGTATCATTTTCATAATTACACCAGTTGTATCTTTCGTAAATGTAATGACTGGTATTTCATACGTTTTTGTTATCCAAAAATAACGCACGACAAATTAGTAAAAGTATGGGAAATATTTTAAAGTAGGAATTGTTATTACCTTATTAACTTTATAATAGTCTGTCACAATATAAAATTGAACCATTTGTTAGCTTTTGCAGAAAATAATTTGCTTCGTTGTTCGTTTCGATTGTTCAGTATTAACATTAAAGAGGTATTTAAAGCTGACTGGATATTTCCTAAAACCTTCACCGGTATTTAATTAACAAATTTATTGATGTCAAAAAATTTCTTTCATTGTATAAAACTGCACTTTGAAATTATAAACTTGCAACAGCTTCCAACATAAAAGTGAAAAAAAATATATAAAAAATTAGTGAGAGTATAGATTTATGCGAAAGATTTTAATTTTCGACCTTTAATTACTAGAACAAAATTACTGTTATTACTGTTATATGTGTGAAGCTTTTATAACTATAAATGAAAATAAAATATTTTGATAGATTTTGTTAAATCGCGCTAAAAGAGTTTTAGTTTTTGTTCTAGTAAGACAATTTTTTGATTATTTATAGGGTTTCGACATCCAAAAAGTCGCGTAATCGACTAAGTTCTCTTATTAATACGTTTATAACAAATGTATGGCAAATGTACTTTTTGGTGTAAATTCTCGACATGCTCATCGTCGATTTCACTTGTGGAAAAATATAATCTCAAATGGTAACACATCAACACTGATGAACGATTTTGCAATGAGGATAATAATAAGCACCTTCATAATTGATTGCATCATTTCGGGTAAGTGTAAAACGCGAGCGAAATAAGTACGGTAGATTACGTGAAGAACTTTCAAATTTCAAATAAATATTGTTTTTTTCAATAGATGACTTCTTACCTCCGCAATTTACAATCAACCTTACTGCTTCAATAACGTTTAGAGAAATCTTAAGGAATTGTCATTGGACCAATCCTGCAATAAACTATATATAACTGAACACACATGCTCGGAAATGTGAATTGGTCAAAAAGAAAGTAGGTGTTCGAACAAAAACGTTTGTACTCTTAAAGAGCGATTTAATTGCGATGAAAAA
Organism: Pyrochroa serraticornis; assembly: GCA_905333025.2. Lineage (NCBI taxonomy): Eukaryota > Metazoa > Arthropoda > Insecta > Coleoptera > Pyrochroidae > Pyrochroa > Pyrochroa serraticornis. The sequence goes on from HG995157.1 coordinate 21,878,720, forward strand.
TACTCAACAAGCATTTTTGTTAACGATTAATTATGTTTTATCATTCAGTAGCTAGTTTAATTAATTCGTTTTGCTGCCATTGTACCAAAAAATCTTTATCTAACAAAGTTGGAGTTTGAAAAGCCAATGTAGGAGCAATTGTAGAAAAATTGCTTTCTAAACACTCAACACTCTTGAATAATTGTAACTAACTTAGGAACTCGAACTTGATTACCATATGAATGTTGCTGATGGGAGCGGGTCAGTTCTTCGACATAATTTTGGTAAATTTCGTGAGTAATGTGTGAAAGAAGTTGATAAACAATTTTCTTTTCGAACAAGTGATTAATGGTCAAATAAAAAGAATGTGTCCAGTTGATTTACGAAAGACGTATTTGTGTAACGAAATTGTGCAGGTTCAGTCAAAATTAGGAATAGTTTTAATAAATTTTAAAAGAATTTAGCTGTTAGGAAAGTGATAGTGTCGTTCACCTTTAATCTCCACAAAATTTATGTTTGCTGTAATATTTGTAGAGGTTTAGCTAATTTGATGTTATAGAACTTCAATTGCTGTTTCTCAAAAAACCTTTTAGTGTGATGACAAAAAGATAACTGCTAGAATAAAGTGAAATTGAATTATTGCCGGTAAAGAAATAGAATAATTAATATTATAATTCAGAACTTTCTTCGACGATGACAAGATATGTGTCTGACATTGATCACCTTTGCAAGAAACTAGGTTTGTGTGACTGTTTTGCGGAAATTAGAAAAGAAGTTGCGCCTAACTGAAGGCAAGCCGGAAAACTACATTTTGTTGCAAATTACAAGTAGGTATTTACTTGCCTACGTACAATATCTATATCTATCCTTACATTTGAGAGGAATGTGGTCATATATTGACGGAAACTCGATGAACATTGTCTGTAAAGAGGAAGTTGTCTTGCGCTTACTAAAAATTTAGTTTCGTCACAAATTGTGTCGTCAAATTTTTCAAATATGGCATTAAGCATCTGCAAAGATTTAATTCCTTTTTTAATTTTAACATATTATGTACCTCTGTTTATCACCTGTCATTAAATTGTAAATTTGCCCCAGTTTCATGCAGCAGATGCCAAAATATTGCTACAATTATTGCCGACTTTTACATTTAATTTAAAAGTTGAGTTGACATTAATTAGGTAATTTGTCATAGTTGTCTGCTTTAAAAAAATTACAATAACATTAAATTTCAGTTTAGTTTTTACAACCAGATTATCAAATGCCACCATCTTAGAGAAAGCTTTTCAACTTAATAATGTAAAGCTATTTCTTCTGTTTTCAGTTCAATTGAAAATCTTGATCCTGAAGACGCCGTAAACAAGTACAGCAAACAAGTACCGAGAGTGTTTAAAAAAAAATATTTTAACAAGGGGATAATTTTTTTTATCATTAAAATTTCTGTTTTAACTCACGCCCATTTCACTTGCTTCTTTCTACCCGAAACCATACAACAAATGCCAAACCTTCTAATGCTACATTTTCTAGATTTCAACTGACCATTAAAGGACGTGATAATAAAGCAATCCCGATTTGAATATGCAAATTGCAAGAGGCATTTACTGGTAATGAAAGGCTTTCTCATTTGAATACCAATTCTTATGATAAATCGGGCACCGTAGATGACGCCGGATAAAGATACACCTAACGTAATTAGCTCTCATCCAAATTAGAATATTGCAGTTTCTAATATGTCATCAGTATAATTAAATTACATAAGAACAAATTAAGGTGTATTAATTAACTTTTCAAGGCTCTCGGCGTTTAACTTACAAATTTGATAAGTAGAACAAATTCGGTTTTATAGCAGCATACAATTTGTCTTGATTCACATTTAATTTCTTTGTCAACACTGAGTGGGGGAGTCACCGTAACAATTAAACTGTCCATAACTTTCGCGTCATTCAAGCAAATTGTCTGCTGGAAAACAACAAAAGTAACCCGGATTAGGCGATAGAGTGCCCGTAGGCGTTTTGTCTGTTCAAACAATGCAAGGCACAGTAAAATCAACTCCCATTAATTTGAGTGAAGGGATAATTACGTCCAAATCATAAGTTTGTAATGTCTTTATTAAATCCGGACGCTTCAAACAGTAAAAGTGGGAAAGTCCTGAAAATACTCATCGGTTCTCAGATGTTTATTTTCACATAGATCAAAATTTCGGATAGTTAGATAAACATCGGTTGCCCTTAGGGGTTATGAATTGTCCGAGTTTTGACACCGCGAGTAGAAATAATTATTAACACTATTCCCGATTTCGAAATTACACACTCGTAATTTCCCAAAATTCGAAATTGCTGCTAGTCATAAAATCATTATTGACACGATTCGGCAACGTTATTATCTCTAATGGGTGGAATTTACAGGACGATAAATTAAAGATCAGCATCCACCTGATCTAAACAAGTCCGATTTGGTGACAATCTTTATAAATTATGCAAAAGTTTGTTCTTTTGACTCACTTTCTATTTGTTGGCAAACCGTTAATACTCATAATTTTATGCGGCAAATTTCGGAAAATTTCTAAATGGGTGAAGCAATTCTTTCACTTAATCTAGACTTCATCAAAGTAAATGGTGAGTCAATATGAAGAGAATGAAAGCGTAAGTGAAGGTACGTGCAGTAGTTCTAATGGATAATAACAGTTCATACTTGAGCATAAAACAATTTAAATCATAGTCGAGAAAGGTGCATCAAATAGTTCATCGCTAATAGCTCGAGCTTCTTGATAACTAAATCGTGGTAAAGGAGCGTTACGGAATCGTCAAGTGTCCGGTTTATGTTATTAAAGTTGGAACAATGTTAAGACTGTTATTAATAAAAATATTTACAAATCAATAATTTTTAAAGTGTCTTTTAATGTTTAGGTAAATTATAGTTAGTTTTACCTGGGGACTAAAGGAAATTGGGGGACCAATATGTGGATTCACAGAAAATTTTATTTCTACTCGATTTGTTGTCCAAATTAAAATCTTTGTGTTTTCATTTTGGTACAATTATTACTAATTAATTATAAATTAATTTATTTCACCTAGCAGTACGTTGAAAATACTGTGCTCAGATTTTTGGTGTATTGGTCAAAGCATCTATCACAAGAGACAACGATATTTTGATAAATATGATGAGTAAATTGTAGAAATTTTGTGTAACTATCATATCAATTAGCTCAGAAACTTTTTTTACTTTGGACAATGTTAGTTTGTTTTAGTTCAACAACTTTCCCGTTCAGCATCTGTCAATAGCCAACTTGTTTATTTGCATATCATTTTTACAAGCCGAATAACCAGAGCATGACTTAAACTGCATTATTATGCCACCAAGATTTAGCTGGTCGAATGTGAGCGAGCGTCGCAAAAAGTTTATATACACATGCAAACTTTCAAAATTTCTATGATGCAACCGGCAACAATCGCGATTCTTCGATCAACTTTTTTAAAGTATAATTGAGGACATCCAAATTGTTACAGTTATTTCACAAAATGTCGTTATATGGTGCAATACGTTCGAAAATCCACCAGGAAATGAATTTCTTTCGAAGGTGCGATGATTAAGAATTTGAAATCATAAAGGAGGCAGGCAGTCTTCTTAGCTGTTGGAAGAAAGGCGCGGTTCTTGATTAATGCGATTTGCCGCCGATGAAAGTGAAATAAATGTACCAACGTTGTGGGCTTCGATGACCGAAAGGAAGGACGTTTCTGATATACTGACCTTTCTCCACGCCACTTTCTGTACGCGGACTTCTTTGGACCCAGGGGCGTTATTGCAACCAGTCGATAATCTCTAAAAAAGTGCACTCAATTTCGTACAAAGCACGTATTTACTGATGAGCTCATGAGGCACCTTTCGCCGGTGGAAAAATTGGAAGTTCATGAACTGAGTTCTAGTGGTATAATATCATTTTCAAATTAAAATAATTAAGGATAGAAATATAACAATCAAGAAATCTTGGACAGAAAATGATACTTATATGAAATTTATTCATAAAATTAAAATAACGTTGACAAATTGAGAATTGTTTTAAAACGAAAGCTTCGCAACTATGTTATTGAAAAAGCAAACTTTTCGTATTAACTGAACCAACAATATGAAAAAACCAGTAACAATTAGCAAGGGGTATAGTTCAAGATAAAGCAAGGTCATTGACCTTATCAATGATAGGCAACCAAGTCTTTGCAGTCATCTATTATTTTTTGGTGTTGTTGGCTATAAACTTCCGCGTTTACTTTCTTATATCTTCACTTATATTCACGTTCTTTCAGACGAGTCGTGCCAAATCGTTATATTCTGCCACTTAATTCATTAACTATCATCATAATTTGGGAGAAATAATGGACGAAGTTACAGATAAGATGCATTGGAGATTTGAATAAACTACTAGTATAAAAATTGTCAATTTAGATATGGAAGGTAAAATCAAATGACGAAGTTGATCCTCCTATCGGCTTTGCTTTTTCTAAATAATAGTGTTTAGTCTACTTCATCCAGCTTTGACGTACACACACTGACACATAGTCATACTGTAGAAGACTGATCAATTTAAAAAGTTACTTTGAATTATAAAAATTAATTTTAAGTTTCCCAATAAGCTAGCGCTTTTTCTTATCATTATAACAAAAGGCACAACCGTTTTTTCATTACTTAGATTGTTGATGTTGACCAGCTACTTGGAAGAAAAGGATACACGTCGTTAGCTGCTTCTGTACATATAAGATAAGTGTTTTATAATGATTCACTTAAATAATCGTGAGTTATTTAGTTTGTTGAAGAAAGTCATTCTGCAGGTGAAAGACAAGCGATTTTGCAAGAAAACTAGAGACGGTACATTGTCACCAAGGTAGTTAAGCATGAAAGCAATTAACAAGTAACATTAAAATTAATGACAGCGCTTAATTGTCACACTTTTTAAACAAATCTAATAACAACGACTAGAACGTGAAATTGTGTTATAAATTAATTACGAATTATGTATTTATTTATTATTTAAATAAGTATCGAAAAAGATTTTTACTGTTTTATTAATAACAAAACTACAAAAAATAGAAAACAACAATAACAATAAAAAGGTAGAAAATAATTGTACTGAGAAATAACAGGCTCACATTTCCGGGAAAGTACTCGAAAACTTTCATCAGTCTTAACAAGAAAACGATAGTGCTACCAACTACCCTTTAGTATTATACTGAGTTTTGAGAGCATCTCCAGACCCACTAGAGGCAACTGGACGAACATCATTTTTAACAGGCTGACTGGGCATAAACTCAGTTTGTTCGGCAATATATTTGGATGAATATTGGTTATTATTGTTAGCAGAAACCGCATGAAAACCTGTTCCTAAATGATTGCTCAATTGAGTCTTAATCTGAGCCTGTTGCTCGGGACTAAAATTTTCGAATCCCGTTACTATAGCAGGAGTATTCCTCATCGGCGATGCTGCAAACTCTTGTGCTGCTAATTGAGCTAAATGAGCAATGCCTCCAATTTGTCGTGCCTGAGGAACCGCATGCCCCAAATTATTTAATTGCGTTGGATGAGGAGGTGAATATTGTTGAGGGGGAGCTGAATACTGTTGAGGAGGAGAGAAATATTGCTGTTGTTGTTGATAGTGAGGTGGTGAGGATAAAATGTAATTGCCGATAGATGGTGATGTAGATATTTGCATGTAGTTTGGTTGTTGATGAGAAATCTGTTGTTGTTGTTGATGAGAAAATTGTTGTTGTGGAATTTGTGCTTGATAACTGCCATGAAGAAGATGGTACTTAGCTTGAGGATTGTTATGAAAATAATTAAGTAGTTGTTGGGTAGGATTTCCGTAAAGAAGACTCGACGGTACTAGAGCTGGATGCGCTATTATTATCATGGCTTGAGGTTGCGATTGAGGCAAGTAGTAAGGTTTCTGGATGATTTGAACAGGGACATATTGTTGTTTGTATTGTTGAAGTTGTGGTGTTGATACCATCTGTTGTGGTAACTTCATTTGATAGTAGACTTCAGGTTTTTGTTCGGGAAGAATGTTGTTCATGGTGCTGGGAGTAGTTTTTGGTTTGACATCTTGCTTCTCAGATGAGTCCGCTTGGACTAAGCATAATACCAACGAAAAGAACACCTGAAATTATTCGACAATAAAATTTGGCTCATACTTTTTTTAAAGAAAAAAACTTTCTTGAAATACAAAATGTAACTCCTATTTTTCAACTTTTTCCGTGTTAAAAATATTCTGCAAATAAGAATTATCTTCATAATATGGCATTTTAAATAAAATTAGCTAGTTCATATAATTATAATAGTTTCAGGAATTTTATGGTATTAACTGTTTTCTAACTAAGGCTCTTAAAAACTGACTTTTGAACGTTACTAATGGTTGATGAGAAACCCACAAATCGAATTATCCGATAACACATTTAATACCTCGTTATTTAGGAGACATGAATGATGATTTTGGCCGCAAGTAGAAAGTGAAATTTATTCAATAGGAGACTCGACTTGAACTAAATTATAATTTTTTTTTATTATAATTGATTTAGTTGATTACTACGAAAAGGTGCTGCAGCATCTAAAATTGCCTGGCCTGTTTTTCCTACAATCTACTTGCGTTGTTATCCGATGGTTGATCTGAGCACAAAAGTAAATGATAGGTTTTGTTGGCTAGTACGGAGAAATTTCGTGAAACCGTAATTAGGTAAAACCGCAATTGTTCAACACGCACAACACTTTTATTGTTCTAAACTCGGATTTTCAAACCAAAAAACGATTGTTACTCACCACGATTTTCATGTTGCTAAATTTGAGGACGTCAAGATCGAAGACGTCTACAAACAATTCACTCTCACCTCTGCAAAACAAATGCACCGAAGCTATGAACCCCTCTCTTATTTATAGCATAAAAGTACTTAAATGTATTTTTCATCCGACATGTCCTAGATCGAAAGCAAGAGAGACAAATATATAATTTCACTGCAGCACTTTCGCTGAAGGTTACTGAATCTTCCACATTTCTTTATCGATCCTTAACGTGTTCGGATGTCTGCTATATCAATAAATGATAAATAAATATTACAGGTACAAACATTGAAGTAAGACACTTTTTATTCAAGCAAAGACAATACCAGTTATTATGATTGGATAAATTATTATTAATGTAACGAAGAAGCTTCTTACTTTTTAGTACTAACAGTTGCAGGTATTGCTCAAAACTATTACCTATTTTTTTCTATTTTGTATGAACACCTTTATCAAATTTCCTTTGGAAATCTACATACACACTATATAGAGAAAAGTTTAAAATTACTGCAAAAGAAATAAATAATTTTGTTACAATAAGTTTCGTAAATCTATGTTTTGCAAATATTTAAACAGCAGTTCTAATTATTGCCATGACCGTAAAATTTTTCAAGTCATTTTCCAAAAACTACGAATTGATTGAGAACTTTCCAAATTGTGATTTGGTGCGTATCGGAAGATGGTATCGAAACAGTTACTGGTGGCCAATTTAAATTATTTTTTAATTAAATCATGTTGGAGTCGCTCGGGTGTGTCAAATTGTTTTCAGCAATTCAAATTTTATTGTAAATCTTTATTAAGGAATGCTAAATAATTAATCTAATTTTCTTTGTGATTAATGACAAACAATTTGATGCTGGAATTCCGGATTATTGGTGAATAAATGGAAGACGACACAGGCGGTCGATAGTGTGACCTGATACTCGTCATTTATTTTGACACGGCCATCAATTTTGTTGAAACTGAATTGAGTGAAAAAAGAAGATTAAGGAATTGTTACACATTATATTCGTTTCTTAAGCACTTTTAGACAAGTAACTATGAGGAGAGAAGATAACTATCTTGGACTTTCAAAAGATCCTGACATCTTTCTATCTTTTTTAATAAAAAAATTAGCTTTATACAATTACAGAGAATTAAGAAATAAAAATACTTACTTGACACAAAAGTATCTAATTTTGTTGAATTTCTTATTACAATTCGTCTTCAGCTTTTTGAAGAACATAAAAACTTTGATACATAGCAACAAAGTAGTAAAATGGAAAAATATTTATTTAAGCAAGTTATTAACTAAAGGTGAAAACAAATCAACTTTCTGCAAAATAATGTATCCGTATGTGTAACAGAGTAATTTTAATTTAAACGGTCTCCATTTATTAAGTCAACTGTTGATAATCATCAAAAGTAAATAATTGAAAATTTGTTTCGGTATAATTAAACATTATTTTTTTTTTATTTTCAATAGCGGTACTTTCTGAAAGTCTTTGATGAAAGACGGCATTAAGCTACAATTTATTTATTTGCGAATTTTGATTTCTTTCAGGGATACCTCATTATTTTCAATAGCTGACTTGTTACAATCAAACTTATTCCAAACGATTAATTTTGAACCACAATTTTACAAACGATATTTTATCTAGATTGACTTCAATCAGTAACTGGCTGGATATAAACATTCCAACAGATCCTAAAGCAAATTTTTTTACGGCCCCGGGACAAAAACAATGACGAGTCAAACACGAGTGATTCCTTTTACCTGTGAAACTTCCAAATCAAAGTCGGACTATCCCAGTAAAGCCAACATCTGACTAAACGAAGCGAAGCCAAACATAATAAAAATGAAACCGAGCATAATTAACACTGGCGAATTGCAGCGTCGCCCATGATATTGACATTCACCAATGAATGTCGACACGGCCCTTGTTTTCTAGGCCAACAATAAAAGTAATATCGGTTTAATTATCGTCGCTACTAGAAGCAAGAAGATCAAGAAAACCAATTTAAAGCGAGGGCGAGTGGATTGACGAGAAATTTGATCTTGCACGAATGAAAGTTCGATTTCAGCAAACTGTCCTGCATTTTTTTGTATGAGAAAGCATTGTCAAAATATTTTTGTACAAATGTGTCATTCATTTTCATCACCAACTTAAATAATTGAAAAAAGTCTAATTTTGGTTTTAGTCCACATCCAGAGGAAACTTGAGGATGTCTCTAAGCAACTCACTAACGATTACAAAACATCGATCAAACAAAACGGACGGTTTCTGTGGAATCAAATCAGTTTTGTCAAAGCTGTCAACGAGATCTAAAGAAAATGGTGATTTTGCACGTAAAACACAAAGACGAATCGCAATTTTTATTCAAAACCGAACTAAAATCTCAAATTGAGGAAGTTGTAACTAAAATAACCTCCATCTACAATGGTCGTTTGAAAGTTCAACGAATTTGCGGAGAAATTGAAGAACTGGCCAAACATGGCACGTTGTATCCTCCTGAAATTTTAGGATTAACTCCTGAACAAGTCACGGAACTAAAACTAATTGATTCTTGGGGAGAAAAATGCATCCCCAGCGGAGGTTTCGTTCAAGTCGAAGACCCTATCGGACGCAGAAATGGTAAACAACCACGCCAAGAAATGCAAGATGTTCTCAATAAAGCTGTTAAGGAAGCCAAGGAAATGATATCTAAAAATTTGGTTGCGCAACAGAAGCTTTTGGATTTTAAAACAGTACAGGAAGCTATCAGTTTGTTGAGGGGTGCTGTAATGATTGTGTATCCAATGAAATTGCCGCCTCATGACGTCATCAGGATGGAATTTGAAAATATCGAAGATCTGTCTGGAACTCAAGCTTCTCTTGAGGTCATTGATCCGATTACGGCTCAATTGTGGTTTTGCGGCAAGGAAATGTATCGCGATGGTAAAATTGTGGCGGATTATGTTGGAAAAATCGACAATTGCAAGGTAAGCAGTTTCAAAAGCAACGTCTAGTTTTAGTATAAATTTTAATATTGAAAATTAAAATATTTTTTAATTTTCCTAGGTAATAGTAAAGTTATCAAAGCGCGGTCAAGGACCACCAGGAAGAGAGCCAATTATGAGCGAAGAGCAACGCAAAGAGTTAATGTTGCACGCTTACCGAAAGGAAACTGAACTCAAAAAATTAGAAGCGGACGATGATGACAGTTGTTACGGTTCCGAATGGACCGATAACAATTGTATGAAAAAGGCGTTTCACGGTTTGAACAATATATCTTGGAGACCGGGAAAATGAGATTAATGTAGATACAAATTTGGTGTTATTTATTAAAATATGTTTGATGCTTTACTACACATTATTACATTATAAATGGTGTTTGTAGTCTTGTGCGATCAATAAGACAAGGTCTCAGTTCTACTTTTTTATTATTCTTTATAATTTGGATTTGTTAATAACTATGATAAGTGCCGGCACCAGCTTGAGCAGTTGCAGCAGCTTGTGCAGATGCACTTCCCATGCCATTACCTCCTAAGCTTTGAGCTTGGGCAGCAGCATTGGCTGACACACCCGCACCTACAACACAACAAAGAATATGCATTAGTGTTTTTTGTCGATTAGAAATTATATAAAAGTATTTAATAATTAAATACTTCCGTACCACTTATTATGCCACTTCCTAAACTTTGTGCTACTGCTCGTGCTTGTGATCCAGCAAAGACACCTCCGTAACCTCCCGCTCCTCCTCCTTCCATTTTGTTTACGATGGTTGCGGATCCAGAATCGATTCCTGATCCTTGTTCAGAAACTTGCATGATCTGCTTGAACCCTTTAACTGAATTAACTCTAGAAATATGGGACAGATGTTGAGCAGAGATGCCACCACCAGCACCGGCTTGAGATAAAGCCAATTCGACTCCTTAAAAAATATTGTTAATTAAAAGAAATATATAAGCTTAAAGCAACCTCCAAATCCACCTCCATAAGCGCCACTTGCGGAATTAGCTTCAGCAGAAGCCGCTCCATAGCCGGCAACTCCAAGACCACTTCCATAACTTTGTCCAATTGCTTGAGCTCTCGCATTACCACTTCCATAACCGGATCCTCCAAAGCTAGCTCCATAAGCTGCAGCCGCGGCGTTAGCTTCAGCAGAAGCACTTCCGTAACCAGCACCCCTAACGCCATTTCCATAAGCTTGTCCTATTGCTTGAGCTCCCGCATCAGCTCTTCCATAACCGGATCCTCCAAAGCTACCTCCATAAGCTGCAGCCACGGCGTTAGCTTCAGCAGAAGCACCCCCGTAACCAGCACCCTTAGCGCCATTTCCATAAGCTTGTCCTATTGCTTGAGCTCCGGCATCAGCACTTCCATAACCGGATTTTCCAAAACTACCTCCATAAGCTGCAGCCGCGGCATTAGCTTCAGCAGAAGCACCTCCATAACCAGCGCCTTTTAGACCATTTTCATAAGCTTGTCCAATTGCTTGAGCGCTTGCATCAGCACTTCCATAACCGGATCCTCCAAAATTACCTCCATAAGCTGCAGCGGCGGCATTAGCTTCAGCAGAAGCACCTCCATAACCAGCGCTTTTTAGACCATTTTCATAAGCTTGTCCAATTGCTTGAGCGCTCGCATCAGCACTTCCATAACCGGATCCTCCAAAACTACCTCCATAAGCTGCAGCCGCGGCGTTAGCTTCAGCAGAAGCACCTCCGTAACCAGCACCCCTAGCGCCATTTCCATAAGCTTGTCCAATTGCTTGAGCGCTCGCATCAGCACTTCCATAACCGGATCCTCCAAAACTACCTCCATAAGTTGCAGCCGCGGCGTTAGCTTCAGCAGAAGCACCTCCGTAACCAGCACCCCTAGCGCCATTTCCATAAGCTTGTCCAATTGCTTGAGCGCTCGCATCAGCACTTCCATAACCGGATCCTCCAAAACTACCTCCATAAGCTGCAGCCGCGGCATTAGCTTCAGCAGAAGCACCTCCGTAACCAGCACCTCTAAGGCCATTTCCATAAGCTTGTCCGATGGCTTGAGCTCTCGCATCAGCAGTTCCATAACCGGATCCACCAAAATTACCTCCATAAGCGCCAGTTGCGGCATTGGCTTCAGCAGATGCACCTCCGTAACCACTATTTTTTAGACCATTTTCATAAGTTTGCCCAATTGCCTGAGCTGTTGCATCAGCACTTCCGTAGCCAGATTTTCCAAAACTACCTCCATAAGCGCCAGCTGCGGAGTTAGCTTCAGCAGAAGCAGCTCCATAGCCGCCACCTACAAGACCATTTTCATAAGCTTGTCCATTTGCTTGAGCTCCAGCGTTTGTTATTCCATAACTTCCAAAATTACCTCCATAAGCTGCAGCAGCAGCATTAGCTTCAGCAAAAGCACTTTCGTAACTAGCACCTCCAAGTTTATTTTCATAGGCTTGTCCGATTCCTTGAGCTCTCGCATCAGCAGTTCCATAACCGGATCCTCCAAAACTGCCTCCATAAGCTACACTCGCTGCATTAGCTTTAGCAGAATTACCTCCATGACCAGCACCTCTGAGGCTATTTTCATAAACCTGTCCAATTGCTTGAGCGCTTGCATCAGCACTTCCATAACTGGATTCTTTTAAACTATCTCCATAAACTGCAGACGCGGCATTAGCTTCAGCAGATGCACTGCCGTAACCAGCACCCCCAGGGCCACTTTTATACGCTTGCCCGATTGCTTGAGATCTTGCTCCAGCAACTCCATGGCCGTTTCCTCCAAAGCCGCCTTCATAACCTCCTCTTACTTGACCAATGCCGCTTCCGTAAGCTTGAGTGTCAAAACCTCCTCCATAACTTGCAAGTCTTCCAAAACTTTCTCCGTAAGCTTGAGCATTAGCATCTGCATAGCTGGAAGCTCCTCCGTAGCCTATTTTGGATCCTTCAATCTCTGCGCCGATAGCGTTAACTGCGGCGTTGGCCGCTGCGGAAGCACTCCCGGATCCTCCGTAACTGCTTCCGTAAGCTTGTGCTGCAGCTTTAGCTTCTGCGGCTGCGTTAGCTTCAGCGGAACTAGCTCCAAATCTAGAATTTTGAAATCGTCCTACGTAACTTTTGGCGGCTGCATTAGATTCGGCGGAACCAACTTCAAAACCGGATCCTGCAATGCCTCCTCCGAAAGCCTCAGCAGCAGCATTGGCTTGAGCTGACGCGCCGTTATATCCAAATCCACCATGGCCTCCTTCGAAAGCCTGAGCAGCGGCATTAGCTTGAGCTGACGCGCCGTTATATCCAAATCCACCATTGCTTTTTCCGAAAGCCTGAGCAGCGGCATTGGCTTGAGCTGACGCGCCGTTATATCCAAATCCACCACTGCCTCTTCGGTAAGCGTTAGCTCCGGTTGAAGCTGCTCCATATCCAGAAGCGCCAAATTCTCCTCCATAACTTTTAGCGGCTGCATTACTTTCAGCGGAAACCGCTCCGAAAGTGGAACCTTGTCCGAAAGCTTGAGCTCCGGATTTAGCGGCAGCTCCCCCAAAGCCGACCCCACCAAAGGCTGCAGCATTTGCTTTGGCGTTAGCAACACCTCCTCCGTAACCTGAAATACCAAGTCCGGTGGCTTGGGCTTTTGCTGCTGCGTTGCTGTAAGCCAATGTAGGAATGAAAGATGAGGCTGAAGCGGACAGATCATCGTCGTCATCAAGGTTTCCCAAGGACCCTTCAAAGTCCTCAAACTCGTCGAAATCCGACGCGTCTGCTGTGAAACCTTTCAACTCATACTCCTTCTCCAAAGCACAACAGGCTAACAGAAAACTCACTGTACAAGCGAGGAATAGCTGAAATAGTTATTATAGTCATGGAAAATTAAGGGAAAAAACCGTACCGTGAACTTCATTTTTAATTTGAAGGTATCCTCAGGTCACCCAACAGCTAACTAGCCGGTAAAAAATCTCAGCTTTATATTTGTAGATAAAATGGATGGTGTGGGCGATTCATTTCGGTTCATTTGGATCTTATCGATAATCACTGATTTTTATGTCTTGTGTACAACGAAACGTGATTATTTTCTTACATATGCTTTTTTCCATTACAATTGCTTTGTAAATTGCACTAAATTAAAATACGAATTAATCTCTTTGCTTAACTGGCATGAAATTCGAATTCACATTGACGAATGTATCGTCTACATTTTCAGAAACCCCTGGACATTAACGGTATGAAGTTTCAAAAACAAATCAACCATGATATTGGTCGTTTAATTAAACTGATTTGGTTGTCGTTATTGGTTTAAAAATTGTTTTGGGTACTTTATCGTAAACTATAATTGATTATTGATTGAATTCGATCTGCAGTTGTAGTCATCGTTTCCTTGCATAAATCTCGCAAAACTGACGGTTTACCCACGCGGAAAGTGCCATTATACTTAATTAAAAATCAAATCGAGTTACTCTTTACCGTTGCATTATCGAAAGGAAATCGCAAGTAAATCTTAGAACTTCGAGTGAAGGCCGAAGCATGGCCAAGTAATTGCGTCAATTGCATTCTAACGATAGGCGGTGGCTCCTATCGCAACTACATGCAGGAAGTGGTAGCAAAAATGTAACAGAAAGAAATTTTGTTGTCTAACAAGTTTCAAATATAGTTTATGGTGTTTTATAATGGGTAAGATAATTTGTACATAACCACACTATATTTTTGATTGTAACTTACTTCCAAACTTCATCTAATGGTAAATTGGTTTAACAAGTTTGCATCTCCATTAACCATATGTTATAATTATATTACCGTATGCAGGCTTCTGCCGTAAGAGAAGACAGTTACAAATAGAAACCTATTGCAAGTTTTCTATTTGAAACGAACGATGCAGAAGGAGGCAGCAATTTCTCTTAAATTTTTAAAAACATTTCTTAATATGATTAAATCGTAGCTGAAACCTTCTCAAAGTAACTTTATCATTTAACTGTTTATCATTTTGGAAAACCCTTTTTTAACAAACTTATTCTAGAAGATAAGATAATTATTTAACATTTACAAGTTGAAATCTGCTGTTATCGTCCAGAGATTTTCTGCACGATTAGAAGAAGTTTCCGTTTTGCAGTTAACGAACATAACGTAGACCGATGTTTATATGAAATCAAGTGACTTATCACATATCGTCATCCTTGCAATAGATTCTTACTAATTGCTTGCTTACTGAAAACTTTCAAAACTGATTATCTCGTAATCAACAAACGAGAAAAATTATTTCCGCGCTAGTAAAAATTAATTAACAACCTTGATTGAACAGTAAGAAGTGCTGCAATAGCAGTTAATGCCATAAAAAAATTCCATTCACTATCTTCCTGACAAATGAAAGAGCAACTTCAAAAAATATGCAATTTATTAGACAAATTCGTACAGTTTCGATTCAATCACCACCCATGTCCCCAAAGTCCGTTTCCCCAAAGACCAGCATGGCCATATCCCAATCCAGCGCCGTGACCAGCGAGGACGACGCCAGGGGCGGCCAAAACTGCTCCATGGGCGACAACACCGGGAGCTACAGCGGCGCTAACAACACCTCCGGGTAGGGGAGCGGCGGCTATAGCCCCAGCTTGAGCAGAAGCGGAGATGTGACTGCCGTCAGGTCCGATAAGGGCTGCGTGGGAAGCGGGTCCTTGCAAAACTGCTCCAGGGGCGGCGGGGCCTACTAAACCATGACCCCAGCCTAAAACTGAGGCGTTAGATGCGGCAACGGCGGCTACGAAGAAGACGACGATCTAAATTTTAAAAAATTATAATAACTTGTGATTCTGGAGCGATGTTGGAGGCTTACCAGGGAGTTCATTGTGAAACTGGATTTGTTACTGAATTGAATACAACCCTGGTAGGTTTATATAGTTATTTTTCCGTAAAAATTGCAACCTTCAACTAGTTCTTACGCATATTTAGTAGCTGTTGCATGGTTACTTTTCTCGTGCGACAAAGGCACGTCGGTGGGTTGGTTGGGTAGAAAACAAAGCATAAACTATCATGATTTTTTTACGTGGATTAAATTGTTTGCAATTATGTTTATGACAAATGAAACTATCGGCTATTGTCGATAATATAGTTACGTAAGTACATAGAAATTAGACAAATTAAATAATTGGTCTTTATTGGAATTAAATTTGTTTTTTTTGTGATAGTAGCGGCTAAAATAACGAGTAGTACTAATGTTGAAGTAATAAAAAAAGTTTTTAATCAGTTATGTCATGAGGTGTAGATTGGATCATAATTACGATTTTCACTATTAATCAACTACAATTCATAATTTGTCATCCAGTACGAATTTTCCGTCGTATTACCGTATTAGGTTTTGAAGTAAAACTAGCCTTCAGTAATAAGGTAAGTTTTCCATAAATTCAGAATTATTACAAAAATTAATTATTTATAAGAAACAATGTGTAAAATAAATTATAGTTTTAATAAATTATGTATGGAGGATGTGCTATTTACAATCTACGATATGCCTGAATGTTAGATGATAGATCGACAATAAATAAAAATATTAACTTTGAATCTTCTAAATCAAAATTACTAGAAAGAAAATTCAAAATTTATAATTCTTGTCCATATTGATTATTGTCTACTTAATATCTTTTTTTTGGTTTTTATTTTCAACCATAGTTGCAGCTTTCTGATAACCAACATTTACACTTTACTCATCAAAGTTGATAACCCAACTTTTTGTTAAAATTATTTTTAAAAATCCAACTACTTCACACTACTGAAACTAAAGACACAAGACCTCCTACCTGATTAAGAAAATGATGCAATTTCTAGGAAAAGGTAAGTATATGAGATACGGAGACGTACAAAGTTATTAAAACATAATTAATTACAAGTGCCTTCAAAATATATTCCTGGGGAAGTAGGCACTTCAACTTATGTTATAATTCAAGTCATTGACTCCATTATACTGCTGTAAGCGCTTTGTTAATTTTTGCCACCACCAATGCTACAGCTCTTTGAAATTTAGTTCTAGACATTCCCAACACTGCAGTTTAAAGCTCCTTTGCGCAAACTACTATGCTGCCCTGTACAATTTAGTAATTTTGAGAGATTATTTGCTTTTTGTTCGACTACTGGCAGTTTTTATTTAGAATCAGAAAGATTATTCAAAATTTTATTATAATTTGTCGTAAGGCAAAAATGAAGAAGTTATTAGTCCCGGCGATTAAAGTTAATACGACTAGTTGGTGCTTCATCAGCTAAAGCTTTAGCAGATGTGCTTGACTTAGATTCGTAACAACAGCCCCTGGGGGCGCTTTTGTTCTTCCAAAATCTT
The DNA here is from genome assembly GCA_905333025.2 of Pyrochroa serraticornis. Taxonomy (NCBI): domain Eukaryota; kingdom Metazoa; phylum Arthropoda; class Insecta; order Coleoptera; family Pyrochroidae; genus Pyrochroa; species Pyrochroa serraticornis. Next base: position 21,895,774 of record HG995157.1, read on the forward strand.
ACCTAATAATGAAATAATAAGATGATAAAGAAATAAAAGAATTTTTGCACTTTTTTACATTACCAATATTATATTTCTGTTATGCGAGTATATTATCATTGTATATGGATAATTAATTATACAACGAAATTATTATTTAATAATTCTATTATTTATAATAAAATCTTTCCTCCTCAGTATTTGCTTCTTTAGGTTCGCAAATTATTGTTACATAATTTAAGTTCTTATTTTATTAATAAGAGCAGTACAAATTTGAATTAACCACAACCCTGTCTCTGTATAACTAACTAGTGATTGTGATATCACACACACATTTTACTATTTACTTTCTCGTGATGTCCGTTTGCCTGCCATATCACAATTTCATATTGACACTAGGAACTCTGAAATGAACGAAATTGGTTAAGTCAACTGGTAAAACAACTGATGAAGGTATATTAATCAAAGGTATTTGTGACGCATCAATGCCAGCTCTAGGTGATTCATCGTTTGGAACCTTCTGCTGGTGTATGTTCCATAAAGTTTGAGCATAATTTTCAACCTGCCCTCCATCACCGAGATGGACGTTCCTAGAAGTAGCTCCAACAATTTGCTGTATTAAAGAATGTTCATTTCCTTCAATAGCTTCTGGATGATCTCTGATATCAAATCGTTGAACTGGTTTTAACGTCTCCCAGTTCGAATCGGTTTTAATGCTACTACCAGCATCAACTCGTTGAATACTTGGTGTTGCAACTGCTACAGAATCCCTATTGCTTCCAAGTTTAACACATATATTAGACATTTGGTTTGCGATAAATAAACCGTTATCCTTATTGACTTCCACAATTCCACGAGTAGTTGCACTAATTACAGGAGGTAATGAAATAGTTGTTGACCTTATAGGTAGTAAATTCAAAAAAATATCAAGAGTTTTAATCGAAGGTTTTATGTGATTTGAACCAACTACTGGTTGAAAATAGAAAACTGAACCTGTAGCTGTTGCAGGCGGAGAAGATGCAACTAGATGACCGTTAATGTTTAACCGAATACCAGCTGATCCAGATACAATTTGTTGACTATCACCAAATAACTGTGGTTCAGTGCTGGCATTAACCAAACGTAATGGATTGCCAGTGGAATCATAAAGAGTTAATTGTGGTTTTATTGGTACAACTGCATTTGGAATTAACTGTGGATTAACAAAAGGACTTGTAAATTGAGGAGGGATATTAACGGACACCGAGCCAATTTCTGGTATAGAAGAACTCATAACAAATGCATAGTCCGTTTTTGTGCTAAGTCCAGAAAAATGTCGAGTTGTTTGAGCTTCAGATATTTTTACATTTCCATCAATTCCAGAATATTCCTTTAGTTTGCTTAGAGGTGAAGTAGTTGCCGTCACAATACCCGGAACTGCTAACGAATATACTAAATCTGAATTATGTGCTGGTTTTACAATAGAAGCGTTAACTTTAATGGTTTGCTCCACAACTGGAGCTACTGGTGTTACGGGTAGAGGGACCACGCCTGGAACAATTTCGAGTTTTTGTCCTAGGTTTGTGTGAATTGCACCATCTTCAGCAGCAGCGGTTATGGTACTAACATCGGAACCTTTAATGATTATTTCCAAATTGGGATCTTTGTATAATCCTCCAACTCCAGAGTGTACTGGTGGGCTAGAAGTTGACGCGGCAGCCACAATGAAGCAAAGGACTGCTAGTGAGATCTGAAATAAATAGGAATAAAGTAAAACTTGTATTACGTAAAACGTTTTAATTTTTAAATTAATTGGTTGTACCAAATAATGTGATGGAATAATCTAAATTAATATTTTTATTAAATAAACTAATGTGAAGTTTACTTTCCTATCAATGTTATCGTGTTTGAAACCTTCAAGTAGTCTTATTTACTAAAAATTGAGCAACATATGGAAATAAGTTAAGAATAATTACCGCAAGCTCCATTGCAGAATCCATGAACCGTAACTAGGATCTAACTTAATGTCATTTATCTTTAATTTCTGTTTTATATGGCTATGCAACCTTGTTACATTTTTATATAATTGTTCACCACGCCTTTTCTTACAGATATGCGAGCTAATTCATAATTACGAAATTCTCTATAAACGCGGAATTTTCTTGCAGAATGTAGAATGCACGATAAATTACAGGATCCGAAACGACTTTCTATGATTTACTCCTGAAAGATTCGACACTTTATTTCTCCAACTTGCAAACGTATTATTAGAACATTCAATAAAATTTTAAACTTTCTGCTAGTTTTCCATTAAATTAACATTTAATTTTCTTAATTGGTTCTTTATTAAACATTAAGTCTCAAATTAGTCTGACTCAACATCTTTTTAAGTGAACTTAAAGTCGTTTTGCTATAAAAAACTAAAAAACATTAATTGTATAGTTAAGTTATTAAATATCAAAAGTTCAACGAATATTTCTTCTCGAAATCCAGCAATTTTTTATACTTACGTGTTTCTTCAGCTCAGTGATTCCTACTTACAAAATAATCGTCTCAAGTTCAAATTGGGTCCGTGTAATATGGAATTGATGTAAATTTCATATAAAATTGTACTTGTTGGGTAATCGACATATGGACTTTAGTACTATCATAACATACTAGGGAGGATTTATAAATTTTTACCATATTAGAAGAACAGCAAAAATTTGAAAATCGCAATATCTTGCTACTCAACAATTTTTCATTCTTATGTTATTCGTTATTCTGGCAAAAGCTATAAATCTATTACAAGAAACATTCTTTTGCTCTGCAAATATACTCGGTATAATTTGTATTACTTTTTAAACTCTTTTCTATTTATATAATGATATTTAGTTTAAGGAGATTTGGTTGAATTTGAAGAGCATTGATCATCAACATTATAAAAGAGAAATTTGTAGGTCTTTTTACCTTATTTTAAATAATTGTTATCTGATAATTGTTTAATATTCTAATGTGTCAATTGTGATCTACGTCTTTCTTTAAACTACATAACGACACTTTTTTATAATTGTTTTTTAGGGCTTTATTTTTCTTTCTAGAAATGTGCCAGGCAAATCAAAACCATGAAATTTATTGAGATTCTCTTTGCCTTTAAATTAGTTTATAATATCCTTATTATTAGAGAAAAAATCATTTAAACACCAACATGATCACAAGTCTTTTATTGACTCAATTCAACACATAAATAATTTACAAGGAGAATATACAGGGAACACTAGATTTAAAGGAGGCAGTTATTGTCGCATCGAGGTTTTCCAGTTATTCCACAGCCAGTTCCATTTACCAACCATGTCCGTATCCGTGTCCGTATACTCCGTGTCCATAACCATGTCCGTATCCGTGTCCAAGTCCTACATTGTCAGTAGGTCCCCAGAGACCATCAGCTACGATTTTACCAGCAGGTCCGGAGATGACAGCTGGAGCGGTATGAGGTCCAGTCACAGCGGCTCCATGACTGGTAGCACTGATAGCGCCTCCTCCATTAGTGATAGCAGCGACACCATGTCCAAATCCAAGACCGATTCCGTGTCCGTAACCGAGACCGGCAACTCCCAATCCATGACCAAGTCCAAACCCGGGTCCAGCTACTACTGCATGAGATACAGCGGGAGCCACAATGGCACTATGACCGACGGAAGGACCAACAACGGTAGCGTGACCGGCACTAGGACCAACAACGGTGGCGTGACCAGCACTAGGACCAACAACGGTGGCGTGGCCGGCACTAGGACCAACAACGGCAGTGTGACCGGCGGAAGGACCAGCAACAAGAGCTGAACCAGCATGAGGACCAGCGACGTAAGCTCCACCAGCATGAGGACCAGCAACATAAGCTCCAGCAGCATGAGCACTAGCTACACCGATTCCATGACCATATCCCAATCCAACAGCTCCTAATCCCAAACCGATGCCGTGGCCAGCTGGGCCAAAAGCGCCATGACTGGTAACAATTCCGGAAGGTCCGGAAAGAATTGCTCCAGCTCCATGGATGCCGGAGGGAACGGCGAGAGTGGAGGCGGCAACGGCGGCGAATACGGCAACAAACTAAATTAATTAAATCGTTAAGAATTAAAGGATTGAATTAATCTAAAGGGCTTACCAAGGTGTTCATGGTTGTAGTTGGAAATGAACTGTGCCTCACCATTGGATTACCCCGGTTTATATACAAGAAAACGACCTTCGTGTGGTTGAGGAATTGGCGAATCAAAAATATCATAATTGATACGTTTACATGTTTGAAATGATAGTAACTCAGTTTCAAGTACAAGAGTCTTGCAAAAGTACTATTACTTAATTTTTTTTTTTGAATAACAAAAGCAGTAACGGGACATGGTCGAAACAAAAACGATTTCAACTAATTTCCGCATTCCGGACATCGGAAATTGAGTAAAATAATTTCTAAACTTTTTTGAATAATTTATAGATTTATTGTTAAAATTGTAATTAGTCGAGTTGTTAAAAATTGTTTAAGTTATTTCTGTAACTAGAGGCAATTTATTGTCATAATTTTATAGAGCCCCGCCCCTCGCCTACAACGGTTGCAAGCACTGCAATTGCCGTTTGATTCCATAACAAAGATACATTAGGGAAAGTACGTTGTTACCTTTAAAACGTAAAAATTGTAAGTATACCCGTGCAGTTAAGGTCGCATGTAGGTATATAACGAACTTGCTTAATAATTCACGATTCATTTATTATTAATTTTTTACCCTGGATGGAACCAATACTTCAGATTAATCCACCGATAGGCGGCTCACAAAATTTATTGATGCATTAGATACCTAATTTAAGTTTGGTATCAAGGTTTTAGTTACACCTAAAGCTTGATATGACCTCTCACTCTCATAAAAAGCTATTTCTTAGATATCGTAATTGAAATCATAAAATGAAACTATTTCTTATACATTTAGTCAACTTTTTTGCAATAGCATGTAATTTCTAAGTGTTATCACTTTGTCTTACCTCAATTACTATACCAAAAGTTTTTACAAATTTTTTTAACCAAAATAAATCAATTCTTTGTAAATTTTTTCTATGCAACTGGATACTGTTTTGGAGTCACAGTCTCTAAAATAGAATTAAACAAAGATATTTTTACTACATTTAATCCTTAAACTTGAGTCTTGAAAATTGTTTTGTATACGCCATTTTCATTATGATAACAATTTTTTTCTATACCATAGAGTTTGGAGGAAAGCTTTGGAGAATTATAGTGTTTTTGTCTAAAAATTTTGCGAATAATTTGGATAATCCACATTAAACCTAATTATTCTTAAACTTGCCTATTTAAGTGCTGCCATAAAAACTAAAAAGGTAATGAGAATCGTCACTTTTTTTAAGTACTAGCGTAATCTTTGCAAACTAGTGGCGAGTCGCTTAATTAACACAATAGCATATGAATCTTCATGAAACTCTCAATTATTGCAAAACAATAAATGCGTTCCTGATTAATGATTCATTTTATTGAATAAAACGTCGGGATTCAGTTCAAGTTTTATTTATTTTGACACATAAAAAATAACACATAAATAAACATTTACAAAAATGTACACAATCCTGTCAGAATGGGGGCAGTAACATTATTTTTAAGGGGTTGATAAATATAGCCAACAAATCGTTACCGCAAGATTTACCAACGCTTTGGTTCCCGTTTTACCAACCGTGATGGGTGGGCACTCCATAAAGTCCATCAGCAACAATTTTGCCAGAAGGTCCTGCGATTACAGCTGGTACAGTAGCTGGACCTTTCACGGCGACTCCATGACCGCTAAGTCCGATAACGCCTCCTCCATTAGTGTACACGGCTCCATGTCCTAGACCGTAACCATAACCGAGAGCTGGAGCGGCGACAACGCTGTGAGCGATAGGAGCGGCGTAAACAGCGGCACCGTGTCCGTAACCTAAACCGTGTCCGGCATAACCCAATCCAGAGTAACCCAAACCGTGTCCTAATCCGTAACCGCCGTGTCCAGCATATCCCAACCCCAAACCGTGAGGGCCAATAGGACCGGCACCGGTCACGATTCCGGAAGGACCAGAAACTATAGCACCATGACCAATGATTCCGGCGCTAGCGGAAACGGCCAAAGCGGCAAGAAGTGTTACAAACTGGAAAAAGAGACTGTTTAGAAAAAAATTAAAAATAGTTTCGAGTACTCACCAAAGCGTTCATGATAATTGCGAGATTTGACGATGTCTGAAGACTCAACAGTGCAGATTGTTCCTTTTACCCTAGTTTATATAGTAAGAATTCGGCCTTCGATGTATAAAATCGTTCCTTATTAAAAATGGCTTAGTTCTCAATACTTCCTTGCTGCACACGATTGGGCCGCGCCCTTCTCCTATCTATTATTTATTTTAAGTACGTTTTTATGACATTTATGTATTAATATAGCTCTAATATTTTCCGTAACTTTTCAAGCAAATCACAAAAAATTATAGCGTGATTATTCCACTCCGCACCTAGTGTATTATTTAGCTATAAAATACGTGTAAACACACGAAAATTATTGAGAATTTCCAACAACCACAATCACATAATATTATTACGTTTCGGTAATGTGATAAGAGATGGCCGTAACTTTAACCATAAAAGATTAATTTCTTTAAGTATTCAGATCAATGTTAAATTATGTATACGAGTGCGTTAATGTACTACTTAAATCAATTCATTCTCTGATTTTATTAGCCGGAGGAAAGGCAAAAACGATAAACTGAATTCAATTATTAGAAAAAAAAAAATGACGAGATAATAATTTTGATTTGCTAACAAATTTGTTGCCATTCCTTAGATGTCTCGGAAGAGATCATGCAATTTTGCGTCTACTTTTTAACCTTGTGTGATATTTAAACACGCAATGCAATTCTGACGCTTTCTTTCTCAGAGAAAATTACAACTGCGCCCAGTTAAATCGTTTATTTTAAACAAAGCAGAAGAATTCTTTAGAAATCTTCAAAATGTTTAAATTGTGACAAAGTACTCAATGTTGACTTGTATAAATGATTTATTGCGATATTGCTGTATCATTTCTAAATTACAATAAATCTAATAATGGCATGAAATGGTGGATGCGCCAGGTAAATTATATTGACATGTTAGGTCGATTTTACTATTAAATGAAAAGCATTTTTAATAAAATAAAAGCAACGTATTATTGAAATTTAGACAGTTCTTCCCAAAAAATCAAAATTAGGTAGCGGAAGAAGGTGGCTTCATTGACATTTCTTAGAAAAGCCATATTGTTAGCATCACATCATTCTTTTTACTGTGTTTAAACGTTTTTTGGTAATGTCACCAATATTTTTTCTAACTCCACAAAGAATTTTTAAAGTCCGGCAAAAAAAACGTTACGATATAAACAAACGTTAACCGCTTTATTTAATAAATTTAATTAGTTTTCCTCAGGTACAATAATGAATCAGCATATTAATAACAAAGCCCTGTGAGAGTCAAGGTTGCAAAGTGCTTTGACCAAGCAACGCACGCGTATTTGTCCACTTCTAGCTTCCGGTACTGTAAGGAACTTTTATTTACCTTGATTTGAGTAACTTAGATTAAATTCTATATTTGGTGGACGTTCACTTTGTTACTAAAAAACAGTGGCAATGGTTTGTACATAAAGTATTTAATTATAACTGAAATAATTTCAATTCACGATTATGATAGGTGTATTATGCGTAAATTATTTATGTTTAGTATGTGTAGCTACTGAAATTTTGCTCGTTACATTTAAATGAATGCAGGGTGAGCTGCAAAAAAATTCGCAACCTCCAAGCCAGGGTTAAAGTAATAGCAACATTATGTTTGGAAAATTAGAAGACAAATCAACTTGATCTAAAAACAATTCTTCTCTGAAGATATTTAAATGTTTTACAGTTGAACGTTATTCAACTATTCTTAACGTTTGCATAAAATGTTTTCTACTTGCTACACTTACTGACTATTGTGCTAAATTATTTTAATACTAATAACGTTCCGCTATTAGTTCCTAGGTGTCAGTCTCGGTTCTATTAAATAATAATCATTGGCATATTAACAATACAAAATTCAATAATATCTTCAGTAATGGTGGAGGCACCCGGTTTAAAAGTATAGAATAGCTTGCTTAAACAATTTGATTGCTAATAATTTCTCGACAACTTTTGCGAGAAAATGTGTTAATTAACATTGTCAGTCAGTACTACATAATTTCACGTTACCTATTAAATAGTAACATCTAATTGGTAGGATATTTTGTATTTTAAGTAAAATTGGTATTCGTAATTGTTTAGCATCACAACACTACTTTGCTTATTGTAGTGGGGGTTTTCGCGCCCACTCGTTCAGCCTTTCATAAGAGCAAGCACGGACGCCGAGATTGTTTGTTGTTAATCTGAAGCTCGACCAAAAAAGAGTGACCAGACCAATCTTTTGTACATAATAAACAAATTAAAATACAAGGTCCTAAAGTTTTTTTCATTAAAAACTTCACTTATTAACATTAACACATGCAAGGCCCCACAGTAATTTTAATTCTCCAAAACACGATATGAAACTCGATCAACTTCTATGAATCATAAAATAATATGCCACAATTTTCAATTAAGAACAGATGCAAATTGACCAATAAAAATTAACTTGTCGAGCACAAAACACACAGAATTTTGCTACTTAAAATCCTTTAGTTTTTCATATGGCAGCGATATTTGAATCACGACCGTTCTAGGCGAGGCAATATGTTGAAATATTACAAGTGTTCCGCCAATTTCATAACATTCTTAATATCAACATTTCTAATATTTCCGATTTAGTATTTGACTTGGATGAAGACTCATCACCATAAGTAAAATCCATGAATGTGCCAAAATAAACGACCATGTAGATGTATGGAATATAAAGATATGTAGTGAATAAGATATAAAGCAGCAAAAGTGGGAACTAAAATACAGCTGATCTGACCCTATAATACACTTGAAAATAATGAAAAAGGGACAACCACAAAATGTCTGCTTTGGTGTTACAACATAGTCGATCTAACTTACATGTACAAAACATCAATAAAACCTACCAGTCAGTTTAATAAATAACGATTATTTATTTATTTAGAGAAAATACACAATGATAACTTTTTACCAGATGGGGGCAGCTCCGTAACGAGCACCTACGAAACCGGTAGCCAAAGGAGCGGCACCGTAGACGGAACGGGCTCCAAGATATCCAGCGCCAAAATGTCCAGCACTGTAGAGGGAATGTCCTCCAACGAATCCAGTGGTCAAGGGAGCACCAAGACCGTAACGGGCACCTACGAATCCGGTGGCCAAAGGAGCGGCTACACGGGCGATAGCTGGGGCGGCGACGGCATGCACAGCTGGAGCAGCGACGGCGGTGTGGACGGCGGGAGCGGCATAGGTGATGGGAGCGGCGTGAATAGCTTGGGCGGCATAGGTGACTGGAGTGTGAACGCTGCTAATAGATGAGTAGCTAGTGGCGACAGGGGCGGCATGGACGGCATGAACGGCGGGAGCAGTGTAAGCTACCGGGGCGGCGGCCAAGGGGGCACCAAGATAACCGGCGTTGGCGGAGGCAACGGCGAGGGCGGCAAAAACAGCAACGTACTAAAATTTTGTTAATAAACAATATAATAACATAAAGGAACCTACCATGTTCATGATGGTTATTATGAATTTTTTTTTGGACTGCTGCAGTAGAAAAACTTTGATTAGCGATACCTTACGAAAAGTGATTTGGGTTTATATAGTCAAAATACGTCCTTAACCGAGATGCAAACTGGTTGTTACAATTTGGCGAGCTGACGCAAAATGTCAAATAATCTATCGTTCCAGAGTCGAGGATGTGTTGAAAATATTATTGCAAGAATTCTTACTCATCTTATAATTTCAAAAATGTTTTTATGTAGGTAGTCATAATTAAATTTCTAAAATTACTTGTGAAGTAAATTAATTAATTATAACACATTACTTATGTTAAACAACAACCAGAATAGATGTAAATAATGCAAGTTGCGGGCTTGATTAATATTTATTAGTAGATAAATTGTCATTAAATGCAAAATCGAGTATCAAGAAGAAAGATATTAAATCAAATAAAGAGATTTATTACAAAAATGTTGTTTCTTTCAATAGGATTGGTTAGTAGGACAATTTAAAATGAGAAATTGCTTTCATCTTTCCTCTTTGCTCAATTATAATTTATATGAGTTGATATGGTAATGTTAATATTTTTTCTATGGAAAATACGATACTGCACATTTTTAATGTAACATGCTTAGTTCTCAATACAATGATAAATTAATGTAAAAATTTGGCTTAAATTTAGACGCTTAAATAATTAGTGAAGGTAATCTTCTCGCCATAATGTAAGGGCAGGGTCAGCTACAAATCACACTGCTAAATTGCCAATTCAAAAACAGATTTAGAATTACTCATAATATCACTGCTTAATTTGTCACTTATGTTTTTAAAAAACCGGAAAGATTAGCATATTTTTCATTATACTATTTTCCAGTTTCCTTCAGATATAGTACTTTACAATGTTTACGTACTTTCCTCCATTATTATTTTTCATTTTTCTTCATTTAAAACTGCATATTATATTAGTAATTTTAAATCTTTTCGTGATTCTTCTTCTAAAAGAATTTTTTAAATTAATTATAATTTTAGTCATCACGATTTTTAAAGCGTAGTTAAATCTACCTACCTACTATCTGTTAATCTAAACCTACAAAATGAAAAACGGCTTTACTCGGTTTCAATAAATAATTTATAATTATTTCATGTCATTATTTACAACAGTATCAAAGTAGATTTCTACCAGATGGGAGCGGCTCCATAAGCGGAAATAGCGGGGGCCCCGATCACGGAGCGAGCGCCGATCAAACCGGTGGTTAAGGGAGCAGCTCCGTAAGCCGACACGACAGGGGCTCCGATGACGGAACGAGCTCCGATCAAGGGGGCGGCGGATAAAGTGGAGATAGCTGGAGCTCCAAGAACCGAAGGGGCTCCAATCAAGGGGCCGGCGGACAAAGTGGAGATAGCTGGGGCTCCGAGAACGGAACGGGCTCCGATCAAGGGAGCGGCACCGTAAGCGGTGACGGCAGGAGCACCGATAACGCTGGTCGACAAGGTAGAGATGCCAGGAGCGCCAATAAGACCGGCGTTAGCGGCAGCGACGGCAAGGGTGGCGAAAACAACCTGATAGTTTTTAGTAATATATTATTAACAATTTCTTAATAGTAATTTGATACTTACCAAAGTGTTCATGATGGAGATTTAGAAGCGGTTTGAGTTACTGTAAAAGAACTGAAGAGATAATAATAATTTTTGGAACTACTGTTTTGGCTTATATAGTTAAAATTTGTCCTCCACCTCACCGCCTAAATGCTATGGAAAAAAAAACTGGTTCTATTGTAGGTTTACCGTTTCAGGCCTATGGAAATGTCATGGGACCCAATCACTGCTGTTCCGTCTTTGGGGTCGGCTTATGAAATTTTTATCAATATTGCAATTTTCGGCAAGCACGATTTATAAGCTATAAGTTTGCAACAAAAATTTATTTATAGATTTATAACATTTTATTCAATAATTTAAAAAAACTTCCCCATAAAACCATTTAATTATTTTTTCTGTTAGTTGATTGTTTTCATCGTCGAACTGTTTGAAAATATACTTTGAATAATGACGATCTACTAATGCGATTTACGTATTCCTAGTTTTTCGGCTAGAGCTGCATATGAATTAGAAGGAAAAATTGAAAAAATCTAAAATTTGAAACTTTACATTTTTATTCTACCTATTTGTAGATCTGTTTCACGTCTCATCAACAATATGTACAATTTAGGGGTCAGTTGATGTAAAAGTATTGATATAGCTCAAATCTAAGTAGAATTACTTGATCTATTGGATTTCATTATTCCACTTTCATATTAAATACATTTTAATGTTGCATTATTTAGTATGACAAGGCTGTATTAAACATTGTTGAAAGTTTGTTGTAATTCTTTATTTCAACGAATTCGTATTCTTTCTCGCTTGTATGTATTTCTTGTAACTTTTTTTTTTGTTTTTGGTTAATAGCATTACTTTCAAGTTTTTAATGTAAAAATCATAACATGCATATGTATCAATCAAATCAATAAAGTAAAAATAATTAAAATATTGGTTAGGTGACGCTGCAAAGCAGACTATCTTTAGTTAGGTACTAATATATTTGTTGTATAATTTTAGAAATTTGTCTCTACACGAAACCGTCGTTCTTAATTTGGAGCATAAGAAAAATATGCCTGATAACTTTCTGTGCAAGGAGTAGACTTCATCTGGAGGAGGACATAGCCGTTGGGTCACCATTGTAGGAACCAAATTCTGCATTCTGATCATCATGTTTTGAGCTGCGAAATTATATTCACCATCGTGTCTAAAAATTTCACCCAGAATCATAACGGCGTCCACATGAGCATCTTCCATGACCTTCAAATATGTAATATCAGATAGTTCTTCAAATTGTAGTTGTCTTTACCTTGCTCTCGTAGCCTGTGAGAAAACCTACTTCTTTGGAGACCTTGAGAACGGTTTTCCGATCGCCATCGCATGCTGCTTTCAAGATTTCCACATATTTGTCTACAAATTCCTTGGAGTATTCTCGGCTAGCTCCAAAATCCAGCAAAAGTACCTGAACAATAATGAACCATCAAAAATGTCTTGGTAGGTACAATAAATCAGTTGTTTAAATAAAATCAATTTTGTTGGCTCCCGCGGGTGTTAAATGAATTCGCTGTATTTCAGGTGTTCATTCGCGTTGTCACTTGTCAGAAAGAACCAACCAGTATTCAAGTAACCGGCGGCGAAAGCATCCGGCACCGCCCCAAACAAACGCCCTGAAGATGGCAAATGTGATTTTGGCGAAACGTCGTCAGAAATCGGATTCTTTCCAGAACCAACAAATGACAACGCGGATGGACACCCGAAATACAGCAAATTCAAAATTAATTATTTTCTTTTAAATAAATACAATAAAAATTAAAAGAGGGAGGCCCAGATACCAACCTGCTGTTTATGTGGATCATAAATGAAGTTGGCCCAATTGGGATCAGTTTGCATGTACCTGAATTCCAGCAATTCAAGCAAACACAGTTCCATGATTTTGTCAGCAATGAAATGACGGTGTTCTGGTTCCATATCAAAGCACTGATCCACAGAAATTCCATGAAGAAATTCTGTTGTAAAAACTTGTTTGGTCGACAAATCATCTAAAAAAGAAAGAGTCAAAACCGATTTAATAAGAAAAAAGAACCAACCAATAACTTCCGGAACGTAATAAGATGGGTATGATGCCAATAACTGTTTAAACTTTCTTGTACAGTCAGCTTCCCGTTCATAATCGACTTCCCACGCCAACTCCCTTTTCCCGACTTTCATAATATTGTCTAGAAACATGCCTTTGGGAAAGATATGCCATAAATTCATAATGCCGGCTAAATTATCAATATCACTATCAATGCTTTTGGCTACTCCTGGATATTGAATTTTAACAGCAACTTCCTTTCCGTTTTGAAGTTTTCCCCAATGTACTTGTCCTATTGACGCCGCTGCGAAAGGTTTGTCTTCAAATTCGGCAAACTTTTCACGCCAATTCTGGCCCAATTCCGCATTCATGACTTCTTCCACTTGCCAATTTGGCATAAAATCAGCAGATTTACGGACGCGCTCTAATGCTTTGGATAGTTCAGGATTAACAACAGAATCGTCTTGGATGCTCATCAATTGTCCAATCTTCAAAGCAGCACCTGTTGTTATCGTTAATTAACTACTAAAACTGTTCATTGTTTGCTGAATACCTCTAACTTTACAAAGAGTATCAACGATTCTATCCAAGTTGGCTGGTGTTAAGAATAAATTATTGGGATCTGAAGATTCGCCAATTCCCAACGCTCTTCGAGCATATTCAGCTGCCGATCCTAGACCTAGTCCTGCGGCTAGACTGCCAAAAGACACCATGCGGCCGAGCCTCGAAGATGGGACAGATCGTTGTTTTGAGTTAGTACTAAGCTGCAGTATAAAAAAAACTATTATAATTTAGTAAATTACGTAGTTAAACATACTTTTTGTTTAGTTTTTGGACTACAAACTACGTTGGGGGTTTGCTTCTCCTTCTCTTTATTCTTCTTCAATTTCTCTTGGTGCTCCATGTCCAGTTTTGACAGCAATTCTGTATCACTTTCTGTTAATTTGATTGTAAATTCGTCGTTCTTTTCACTTTTTTTCTTCTTTAATTCTTGATTAAATTTGGCCACTGCATCGCTTACACTCGGTATGTAACCATCTGAGAATCAAGTTACTTCGCGTTAAACCCAGAAGATGCACTACCTTATTTGGTGTCAAGGTAATAAATTAGTTAGTCACCGAAACTCACCTGTTTTGAAAGTAGTATTAAAAGCATATTGCCTAACGCCGTGAAGCACTGTTGAAACACGATCGGCGGTATCACAGGTAAAATTAGTGATGTTAACATTGTTAATTGAGAAGGTTGACTTATAGTCTTCAACTAATTGTCGCAAGCTCGAGTTTTTCCAAATTTGTCTAAATTCAGCCTCTTGCAACTTTACACCTGCCTCGGTGACCAGTTGCAAACCTCGAATTACTCCCACAATATCTTTGGGAGGAGACATTTGAAATTAAGTGAAGATGTAGTGATGTAGTGTCATAAAAGTGCTGAAGCATCAATGATGAGTAGGATACTTAAATAGGATACATACCCAAATATTTTACGATAACCCTAGAAGAGGTTCAATTATGATAACACTCACAAATTATCGAGTAAACACCGTAACAAGACACCCACAGAGGTCATTTCAAAAGTGAGGTTACATCTATGTCATTAAATTGCCACAAAATGTATGTAAATTACACTAGCAGCTCACGATAATTTTAAAATTTACTTTTAACCGGTACTTTCAGAAACTTTCACTTAACCGTGTGGGTAGTTACGTAATTGTGATTACCTACCCTTTTATAAAGAGGTATTTTGACGTTATGAACGTCAGTGTGTGACGTTTTACCTTAACCTCCAAATTACTTCGATATTGCAACAAATCAAACTACAACATTTGCAATACAATTAAGTACAGTGGAATTGTAGTAATGGCTGCAGCTCTTGTGCCTAGTGAACTTGGCGGTGGGACCTCTTCGGTCGAATTGGAAGACGTTGCAGAATGTGAGAGTGAAAAGAAGTCTTTAAATGTAATTTTTGGTGAAGCTGGTACAGTTTTTAAATTAAAGCTTTTTAGTTGTCGGCCGGTGCAGTCAAGTTGAGGAGTTGGTTAAATAAGTCTCTACGAATCCAAATGTTTGATGGCAGAGTTTTGATTGGGGTGTTTCTTTGCACTGATCGAGACGCTAACGTGATATTGGGGTCCTGTACTGAATATTTAACAACTGATAACAGCGATATTGCGGGTGTGGAGGAGCCGAGAATGCTTGGGTTAGTTATGGTACCAGGCAAACACATTTTCAGCGTTTCCATTGACCAAAATCATAATATGGGAACAGATTTGGGTACACCTTTAAATAAGGACGTTTCTCCTGAGGAAGTTACGTAAACTAATTAGTTGTGGTTTTTGTTGCTGGTTCAATAATTTCACAAGAGTTCCTCATTTTTATTTATTCTTGTAATTAAGAAATAAAGATTTGTACTGAGTAGCGTTGAAAGAAAAATATCACAGTTGCCATGTGTGAAGTCTCGAAAGTTACCTAATGAAAGCAAGAAATGTGCTGGTAAACTCGTCTTTTTTCAAAGATTTTGCTATCATTCTTGATTTTGTTGGGGATTCTGTAATAAAAAAAAACCGAGTACTGTAAAACTCGTTAGGTGGGAGCAAAATTGCTAAAATCACTTGATTATTTATTAGAACTAGTATTTACAAAGCGTGAATTTATAATAGCTTAATTGTTACTGTTATCGGGGAGCGGTTCGTACCCGTCCTTTTCGATTTTTTCTTTGAATTGTAAATAATTCCGTTTCCTGTCGAAGTGCTTGACCCACTGTGCTGAACAGGATTTCTCGTACAGTTTTCTCAGCTCATTGCAGGGTCCCTGAACGATAGGGTCCTTGATGCCGTTCTGATCCAGACACTCCCAGTAGCGGTCACGGGCGCCCCAACACAAACTGCGCTCCTCTTTGGTCGGGAAAGACATGACTGAATAAAAACAAAATTAGTTTTATCCAACGCGTTTGGTTCATGTTGAAAATATCAGCAAATCAAATGTGATATCTCAGTTTAAAAATAACACTTTAATATTTTATACATATCCGAAAGTCCAAAAATAAACGCGTTGACACTGCCGTCGACATGATGCTAATCATAAATCTGGGCGACTTCAATATCGAATCAGTGTGAGAGCTAAATTACAAGTGGAACTTTGTCTGTTTCCAAAATTTTTCAACTGCATCGCTTAAAGACCCATTATTATTGTTTAAGTATATTAATAATTTTTTATTTACAACGCCCACACAAAGTCAGTCAACGTGTTGTTGCTATTTATAAATTTTTGCGAGTGCTTTTACTCGAAATTACCGCGAAGTTTGA
The DNA here is from genome assembly GCA_905333025.2 of Pyrochroa serraticornis. Lineage (NCBI taxonomy): Eukaryota > Metazoa > Arthropoda > Insecta > Coleoptera > Pyrochroidae > Pyrochroa > Pyrochroa serraticornis. The sequence goes on from HG995157.1 coordinate 21,912,351, forward strand.
ATTTAGATCTTTGGCGGATGGCACAGGGGTGCCAACAGTGCGACTTCATTGTAACTAAAGAGAAAGAAAGAAAAATTTACCCCCAAAAGTTAGGTTATGTTCAAAATTACTTTGTTTAAAATTAACTAATTTTGTAATTGGTGAGTTCTTTGCACTTTACCTCTAGCAGTTGTACGTTGATTGCCAGTTTTTTTTAAATCGAATACACAGCGATTTGACCAGTTTGCACTCCTTTCTAGGCCAGAAGTAGTTCGAGAACACAACCCGTACCGAATAACCTAAAAGTCCCTGTTCGCTCTCCATCAATATGTCTGCTTCGTTGAGAAATTTATTTTATCACAAAAACTGAATAAATTTGTATTATGCTGCTGTTTAGAGTGGGGTTTTACCGAAACAACAGGTCGAATTAGCTGGAAACATGAATAAAATTAGCAAAGCCAAAAAGTGCCCTTCGATGAATTGTGACTCGAAAGTTGTTATCAATGAAAAGGCGAAAAGTACGATTATTAAGAAGAAACACCAGAAGAAGCCAGTCATCAACGGCCTGGTGAACGGAGCAACGAGGGACGCTACGGAATCAGCAGAAACCCCAAACCCAGACATCATCAATGAGAAAGAGACATATAGCAAAGTAGAGACAAAACTAGAAAAAACTATTACCAAACTAGATTCGAATGACAATATTTCGAATCATACGCGCGACTTGGAAGACGTATCATGTAATTTAAGCAATAATAGTACAATGGAAAAGGCGTTAGATGCATCCATAGCTTGCTGTAGTAAAGACGAAGTAGTTGACTGTGATGGAACAGTTTTATGTGATAACACTCAAGAGGAAGTAGTGCTTTTAACTGATGAGCTAGGCAAAATTGTTTTAGAACAATCGCTCGTTACGCAAGACTTACCACCAATCAAATATGTTCAGTATGAGTCAGAGCTACAGATGCCCATGATAATGAAGATAATCCAGAAGGACCTTTCTGAGCCCTACTCCATATACACTTACAGGTACTTCATCCACAACTGGCCAAAATTATGTTTTCTGGTAAGTGATAGTATTGAAAAGTTCATCTTTGTTTTTATTTATTGAAGTGAAATTTCTTTAGACCCGGTAGGGTAAGTCGAATGCTAGGAGCGTCAGTGGTCACGAAAAAGTGAAACGCTGGGAGGGGAATGAGTGGAGGGAGCACGGGCTCCCCCACTCCTCATACCCGCCCTATGGAATCTTTCTCAGACAATGCGCCGCCTTGTGAGTAAATGTGGAATTACGTCAGAAATGGGGACGGTTCAGTTGGCCTGATAGTTTACCGTAACTATATGGCAGTAATCTTTATCCTGCATTTTCTTATGTTTATTTTATATTATGAATGAAAAATTTAATTTGAAAATCAATAATGATCCATCAGTACCAATGACAAAAGCAGGAACAACAATTGATGCTGTGTTTGCCAGATATTTAGAGTAATCGAAATCAACTGTGTATATATCGTATTTGAATTAACACAAACCAATCGTATCATATCTAAATTTTATTGAAAACGAATAAAATACAATTTTTACTTTGCCTTAATATATGTGTGCTGTGTCTGATGATAATTTCCATTTTGTCACCACAATTTTCCAAGAAAAATCCTTAATCAATTGACCTAAATTTATATGAGATTCGTGTACATTTCAAACTAGAGAAGTTTCACTTCTGTCGTGTGTAGTTTCTACGCACAGGATTTTTTGTATTACTTCTCTGACATTATTACTGTTACAGTAAAAGCTCCATATTCGCGAATACGAAGTTGCATTTTATATGGAAATATAAGGGATGCGTTCCAAGGTTGCAAAATTAAAAAAAAATAGAAGTAATTTCTTGAGATCAATTTTAACAATATTAATTATTATTATCGGAGTTAGGCAATAGTTTAAAGAACTTAGTATTTCTGTTTGTTTTACAACTAATAAAAAGCTTTATAATTCGGCTGTGGGATTATCAATTTGCCTCTTAAAAACAAAACTTCTTCCCATAGGCAGATCAATCTTACACAACACTAAATTTTGATTGTTTATAAATATTTTGATACATGTGTATATTGTAACAAATGAATACACATTATTCTAAAAATACAATAGGTATCCGCGAATAACGAGCTTTTACTGTACTTCTTAAGTCTTACACTGGTTATATGTCTGATTTCAAATTGAGTTGGGGTAATCATAACAACGGGTTGCGATGTAAACCGGACAAGTTAAGGCGTGCTTTCTACTTAATTTAGGAGCTTTCCATGATATTCCGTACCTGCGATTATTGCAACTCATCTTGAAATCAGACCTGTAGAAATTAAAGAAGAGATATTTTGATTAATTAATGATTGCAGGCCATGAGCGAAGACAGTTGCGTGGGCGCTATCGTCTGCAAGTTGGACATACATCGCAAAGTGATAAAGCGGGGTTACATCGCCATGTTGGCCGTCGACCAGAACTACAGAAAACTCGGCATCGGTTCGACTTTGGTCCGTATGGCCATCCAGGAAATGATTGTGGGTGATGCTGATGAAGTCGTTTTAGAAACTGAAGTAACTAACAAACCAGCGCTACAATTATACGAAGCCCTTGGTTTTGTGAGAGACAAGCGGTTGTTTAGGTATTATTTAAACGGCGTCGATGCCCTAAGATTGAAGCTGTGGTTAAGATGAGGATTTTAATGCGATCACGTTGTAATTAAATCGTTGCCATATGCTCAGGATATGGTGTGAGTTTGTTAAAATTAGTTGAACATTTCAGAATTTTATTCTTGTTGTTTGTTTGCTATGCGAGTCTGCCAGCCAAATTAATTCGGCATATGAATGGCAGTTTTGAGTTGTTTTTTTTTCTTCATCTTCCAAAGATTTAGCACTAACCACAAAAGTTTTCGGCTTTGGCGTTGTTGGAGGAGCTTGCGGTCTCGAGCCGTGCGAATCTCGATCTGACTGCAATACCTACCCAACCATCACTTTTTAATTTTTTGTAAACACAACATTTCTTTTTGTACATTACTCAACGTAGCTTAAAAGTGAATGTAACATTTGATGTTCATTTAATCAGGGTGTCACAATATCTGAGCTTTTGTAACAATTTCATACCGAGTTAAAGCATGAAAATAGAAATGCTGATGTGTGTTTATAATTTCTTGTATAATAAACAAAATGATCGATGATTGTATAAATTATGTACATAATTTTATGGTGTTATGATGCATTAAGAATGTGTTGTAATGAATAAAAAATATAATAAAATTTCTAAACATTTGTTCAAGAATTCGCTCTCAACTAAACTTTCTTATTGTGAGCGATTATCAGAAATATTGTACAAAATAGTCATACGCACGATCTTCCAACGTTTACAATTTCGTAGTTTCACTTCTAAAAATAAATATAACCAGATTCGCAGATTGTATGAGATATTTGATTTTATATCGGTTTTAATAAGAAACTAAAATCTGTAAATGATAGGGGTAAGTATTGTAATTTTTGCGTCAACCTATCAACAGCGCAATTTTTCAAAACTAAAACCACGATATGAAAAAAAGTGCGTAGAAAGGAGCAAGTACCAGAATAATAGTTTTATTGAGACATTTGTGTACTTTTAATTTAATACCTTTATACGTATGCGACCTTGAGTTACACCCCACAAGGGGCAGAAAACGGGGAGAAAGAAAAAGGGTATACAGAAGTTACGATCCATAAACAGGTATAATAAATCTTGTTAATAAATGTACATTATCAAGTTCTAACGAAAAAACAGTTACACTTTGTTCTTCTGATCTCCAATGGCTGCAGCTTTCCTCTTTACTGATTTCATTAGGGCATTCAATGTCCCATCAATCTTTTCAATTTTCTGCTTTTTTGCCTTGGGTTGATCGCTGTCCTGCCTTTTTATCTTTTCTTCAATCAACGACTGCATTGTTTTTGTTTTCTTAAAATTGGAGTCTGTGGGATCAATATTGTACAAATGACTTGAGAACAATGCCGAGAACCTATCATCGTTAACATCAATTTGAAAGTTATCTTCACCGCCTTCAGCAATCACCTTTTGCTTCTTTTTCTGCTTCCTCTTCTTCTTCAAACTAGCGTTTTCAGAGTCTTGAATCTTCTTTAAGCTAAAATGGTTTTTGTTATCGTCCTCGTTAGTAATCAACAGATCCAATTCGCCGGTCTCCTCATCCGTACTTTCTATTGTTTTCGATTTTTTCTTTTTAAACTCAATTTTACCAAATGGCTCGTTCACTTCAGAATCTGAAGGCATATCTAGATTATTTCCAGTTGCCTCCGCCTTTTTGATGCGTTTTTTTTCTTTCTTTTTCTCCTTCCTCTTCTCTACATACTTTTCAAATGGAGTTAGATTTTCACCTTCTAGTACTTTTTTCTGTACAACTTCTTCGGTTTTATTCTTCAAATCGACGTCCCAAGTTATTTCCATATCAACCTCCTCTTCCTCTTCGGCTTCCTTTTCTTCAATTTCCTGCAAGAGCGTCCGGAACCTATTTATGTAGGCCTCACTTTTCTTGCTGTTAATTTCATTTTCCTCAATTTCTCCTCCGCTTTCATCACTGGAGCCTGGCGCTATTAATTCCTGAATATCAGTGTCGTTGAGTTTACCTTCTTGACACTTTTTAATGAGTTCCTGCCTTCTCTGATCTGTTTCATCCCACGTTAAATCTACTTTGGCTTGTTGTAGAGCTGTAGTTACGAAAAATCGCGGTTCGTACTTGTCAAAGTCAGGTAATTTCTCACAAACTTCCTTCGGTTCATCATCAAAAACCATATCTTCAGGTACAAAACGAAGATCGATTTTAGTTGCACTCGATTCATACTCCATTCCATCGCATTCAGTATAAATTTTATTAGCCGCATTGACGCTGTCAAAGGTGGCGATAGCGTAAAAATATTTCAACCGATTCAACTGGTACTGTCTGAGCTTTTCCATGTTAAACTTTTCCCCATCTTCTGTTCCTTCTTCTTCATCGACCATCTCTCCAAATTCAGAAGGTCCGTTAGCCTCCTCCTCTTTCAATCGAGCTTTCCCAAATTCTGAAGGATAAATCGCGATTGATTTAATAACGGAGTTTTGGGGTAAAAACGAGTTAAACAAAACCATGAGATCGATGGCTCTTATTCGATCCCAGTCCAGATGGCAAACTGCTAGCCGACTAGTTGCTTCTTCAGTTGTTTCTGCGTCTTTATCAAGTTCCCCCCAGCAGTGGTCTATCTCTGCATCATCTTCCAACTCTTCATCTTCACTGTTGTCATCATCATCTGAAGAACTGTCAGATAGTAAAGGCGCTTCGCCTCGAGCATAATCAACTTTCAAATCATGCAACTTCTTGCGTATTTTCTTGGGAATTTGTTTATTTTTCTTGTCAAATGTTTCGGTTTTCGTTTTTTTTAATTGCTGATCTTTGTCTGAATCGTCCGCCTCCGAAATATCAGAGGACAGTTGATAATTCTGGTTCAAACATTTGTCAGAATCTCGATTGATCGGTCTTCCTCTTTTGTCCATTGTTTGAGTAATTTTAAACTGGGAATCCTCCAGCATGGACTTGAATCTTTTGTCGATCTTAACATTATGTGTACCCTTTGGTTTTGGATGAAATTTGGGGTCGGTCGCGATATGAGCAAATCGTTCGTCGTCCATGATGGTAAATACTCACTACTACAAATGGCAGTTATCACGAGTCACGAACTAGTACAATGTGCACACCCTCACTAGACTAATTACAGAAAATGTGGTCGACAACATACAAGTCAGTTTGAGGTTAGAACTTGGAATCTTCAATCTTTGGTTTTACCATAGAATCATAGAATACACTTTCTCTAGAACGCCACTCAATGACTCAATGGAATTTATTCGATGGATTTAGTGGCGCCATCTCTACAATGAACTTTATAACAAATCCACCAAAAGCGCGGCAAATTTGAAATATTTATTATATATTTTTTTATATAACAATTCTGTGAGGTATCGTAAGCAAAAGATATTGTATCACAAAAAACAATATTAAGATATTGCGATTTATGAAACAATATTTTATGCTTTGAAAATAATTACAATCTATTTTACATCAAAATGTGTATATTCAAGATTCTTAATGATATATAGTAATAAAACGTTACTAAATATACTAATTGAGGAAACAATAACTTGAAACAGACGGCAGGTAATTATAATTAGGAGCTTTACATTTCTTGTATGTTTATGTTCATTTGGCTTCTGTTGTGTTGCAACCCTGTTTTTTGACGGAAGGTTGTTAAATATCATTAATTAAATTTGATTTTGAGATTTTGTGCAAAATTCAAACCACTAGGTGCCGGAAACTTATAAATAATACTTTTGGCTTAGTTCTCTAGTAAGTATTTCTAAATTTACAGTAATGTTATCGATTTACAGAAAGTAGGGTTAAGTCATATCTGTTTAAAATTTACTTAAATCTCTTAATTCAAGGTTTCTGGACCCTTGACGCCTAACATTTGTGGAAAAATGCATCGCTTTAATTATCCTATGATTCGAAACACTTTAACAACTACTCGAAATGCAGTAAGTAGTGTGTTACACAATCATATGTGAGGTTACCCTACACCGCTTGCAGGTCCGCTGGTATTCAAGAGAACACAAAAGGCAGACGTTCCTGTCCCGTCTTTATGACAATTTTCGGGAGGAAATGTCGAAAAACAAAGAGATGAAAGAGTCCTTGAAAAAGTTCCGAGAAGAGGCAGAGAAATTGGAGCAGAGCGATGCATTAAAAGCCGCTAGACAAAAGTTTGAAACTGTAGAAAAAGAGGCCAGCAAAGGTCTGTAACTATCCATTTATTGTTAACAGACATCAATTACTTTCACATTCTAGGCAGCGAAGTTTTTAAGGAGAAGTTATCCACAATCAAAGAAAAGGTACAGGGAGTAATTGATGAGGCCGGTAAAGCAGAAATTATTAAAAAAGCTGGCAAGTTGTCGGAAGAGTTTGGAAAGACGACGCATTCTATTAGCGAAAAAGCTCAAGAGATCAGCAAAACAGGGGCTTTTCAGAGCATTTCTGAAGCTACTAGAGCGGTCAAAAAAGAAATTGACACCACAAGCATGCAAGGTACTTGACAGGTTCAAATTAAACACGTTTTCTCGAATCATGTGCCAGTTAAAGAGTCAACATGTTTGAACATTTATTATTAGAAATTTTCCAGGTAGAGTCTATGTGAGTCCAGCCATGCTGAGGAAACGAACGGAGACGATGGCAGTTCAAAATCAAAAATACTACGAAGCTAACACTGAAGCAACAGGGATGGAGTTGCACAAGGATTCGCGGTTCTATCAGTCATGGCAAAATTTCAAAGACAATAACCCGTACGTTCACAAAGTGATGGATTGGAAACTGAAGTATGATGAAAGCGAGAATCCAGTAATTCGAGCATCAAGACTGTTGACTGATAAAATGTCTGATATCGTTGGTGGGCTTTTCCAAAAAACGGAACTATCAGAAACTTTAACTGAAATTTGCAAAATTGACAACAGCTTTGACACAAAACGTTTCTTGAAACAATGTGAAACGGACATTATTCCCAACATACTCGAGGCGATGACTAGGGGTGATTTAGAAGTTTTGAAAGACTGGTGCCATGAAGGACCATTTAACTTATTTGCTATACCAATCAAGGAAGCATATAGCAAGGGTTATAGGATAGAATCAAAAATTCTCGATGTTGATAATGTCGATTTAGTTATGGGAAAAGTCATGGATCAAGGTCCTGTACTTATCATTTCTTTTACGTCACAACAAATGATGTGCGTTAAGGATGCCGCAAATAAAGTTATTGAAGGAGATCCAGAGAAAGTTATGAGGGTTACTTATGTGTGGGTGCTGTGCCGGGATCCAACTGAGCCGGACCCAAGAGCTGCTTGGAGGTTACTTGATTTGTCCGCCAGCAGCAACGAACAGTTTGTTTAGATTTATAAAGATCTCACCACGTTCGAGTACAAATAGAGGCTAACCCAATTTTTGTTTACCATTTTTGCTACTTGGCAAACGGGTTGGTTTTTGCTGAGTATTGCTTTAATAAAGGACCGTTTCATTAGTAAATCCTTTATTGAAGTAACACGAGAATCTGTGAGCTTAGCTCTTGTACAGACTTGTTTTTTCTGTTGTACAGGGATATAAATTATATTTCATTATATATATATATATATATATTTGGATAATTTATACGATTTTTTAATATAAACTTGTTGTATAATTGATTGAGTAGTTGAAACTAGGTTTAAAATCTCGTCTTTCTATGTGAGGCGTCGTTTGAGCCAAAATTAAATTGTACGCACTATATATATATTATTATATTATATTATTAGCGGACGGCACCATTACAAACAAACGACCTGAAGATGGCAAATGTGATTTTGCCGAAACGTCGTCGTAAAACCGGTTCTTTCCAGGACCTACTATTGCAACGCGGATGAACACCCGGAATGGAACAAATTCATATATACCGGGTGATTCAGGCGACGCGGATCATAGGGATTTAACATGGGAAATCAGAAAACTGCAATTTCCTGCTCCCCATTTCAATTTATTTAAAAAAATGTAATTTCATCTCATAGAGCATACTTTTCTGCTTACGTGAAGGTGTAAGTGCATGTAATTACTTCAACGGATAATTATAAAAATCATTTTTATTAATTTCAAGGGCAGCAGCGTCCTTCTAAACCATGCCATTCAAAACAAGGCAAAGGCCGTATCGTAGTCGTATGGTTACGACTTTGATTTGCAAAATCAGTAATCCAAATTGCAAATTGGGAACAAGTTTCTTAACGAAGTTTATTAACATTTAAAATTTAGTTTATTATTATTATTATTCATAATAATAATTTATTATCAATAATGACTAAATTAGGGGTGGCAGTTGATTGTCGATGAAAAGAGTAGCAGTCTAATTCTCAATAAATGACACGTTAATGCTGTTTATTAATTAGAAATGATGAAAAAGCAAAGAATTATGAATAAGTAAATTCTTAAAAAAAAAACTTGAATAGAAAAAAATCGCAAGATCGGAAAGTGTAATTAATTTTTTCCTAAACTTCGAATTTTTCGAGTAATTGATTATTTTTTTTTTTTAAATTATTAGGTCGATAATTCGGAAACTGTACGAAACATGTAGGAACTGCCAGCAGAAATGAATTCAAAATTCAATTCTCAATCTGTGTGCCAAATTTCATGAAGATCGGAGGAAAAAAATATTTTTTTCAACTTTTCGGCGAAGAAATCGTAAGACTATAACCTTCCATCTTTTTTGAGCAAAAATATTTTTATCTCCAGATTTTGATGAAACTTTGCACACGGGTGTAGAATTGAATTCTGAACATCGGAGAGTAGTCAGTTGCTTTGTAGCTCGTTTACTTTTTGAAATATCGATCTTAAGGTGGTTAATGTCAAAACGGCAATATCTTTTGAACCGAAATAACTAGCATTAATCTATTAACATTTTTAAGATCAGTGATTTTTTTCGATGAAGATTTGAGGTTTTCAGATTTTTCCGAGTAGTATTTAAAATTTCCAAAATTCAATGTTGTCACCCTAAATGTAGGCAACCAATAATACACCATGGTTGACAATTTTTTATTAGAACTTCATAAATAATTCAAAAACCGTAATAGCTAGCGGGAAATTAATAGTGCCAGTGGATTCAGCTTTACCTCCTTGAGGACATATTAAAATTTCAAAGCAAAATCAAAGTAATAATTATTTAAGAAAAAGAAACCAATACGATCTTGGCTGTCTCTACCTAACAATGTAAATTAAGGCTTTTGAAAGCAAATCTTAACACTGCAATAAAGTTGAACGTGATTTTCTAAAAAAAACTATCGGGGTGAGATTTATAAAAGCAAATGTTTTGTAATAAAAAAAGTGTTCTATGGTCACAAATAAAATTTCATTGGAAATAAAAAAATCTAAACATAACACAGCTAGAACTAACAAAATCTAAGGGACTATCTTAACGTATAAATAAGCCACAGGCCTTTGTACATGGTTTAATTAACCATCTCAGAAGGACTAATCAGTTATAGGTATGCTCTTAAACAGAAAAAAGATATTGAATTGAATAAGTGATTATAAATCATAAAAGGAAGAATTAGTAACTACTTCATCTAAATAACCACTGGGACTGAAATTTTGATTAAACCACAAGGGTAACTATTAAAACTAAGTGAAAACAGAATGTAAGCAAATGAAATGGTTAAAAAAGAAGTCTGAATAGAGTAGACTGCCAGAACCGTTGACAATACGCCTTTTAAAACGAATTTTACCAATCTTGCAAATAGTTTGGCTAATTCAAAACCAAACATGGGATTACTTCAACAGACAGCTTAAATGTAATAGCAAAAAAATTGATGGAGAAGAACAAAATTCTTCTTTGAAGAAGCCACATCTTTCTTCTTAACTACAGAACTCAGAAATCCCACCAAATCTCTTGTGTTTCCTGCAAAAATTGAATTAGATTTTGCGCAGCTATGAATGCAAACGTGTATAACAAACGCCAGACGCATATAAATAATAAATATAAATGTAGTGTAGTACTTCAAGTGTTTCTAGTCTGGAAGGAGATTTGTGGGATGTGGACATCAACTGGAGACTGGAGGACATGATGTGGATGACAAGAATTTAACTCTAAATTCATGATTTTCCATTAAAGTGCTATGAAAGTATGATATTAGTAAACTTATTGCGGTAGAACCGAATGTCTTATTTGAACATATGTAACTGTTAAATTAATGAGTAATTTTGAATTTTGAATCAAGAAGAATTTCCCATCTAAACTGTTGTTAGCCATTTTCCTAGAAATACCACGAGTTTGAGAAACGAATAATTGTTTTGATGGATATATTCATGTTGCATCCAAATATAAACTTTGTCTGGAGTATCTCAATAGCCGAAATTGAACGGAGAAATTATGAGGTCTTCATTTTAAAAGATGTAGTTACCATTGCAAGACTATTAAACACTAAAAAGTTCAATAAAAGGATTTTAATTCCTAAAGAAACGCAAACATCATTAAAATTGCAGAGTCTGGAGGCAAAGTAGCTTACCGCGAAATCAAAAAGAATTACAATTTTTGAGACATTCAGTTTAACGGTGTCGTTATCATCTCGGTGCTTTACACCCTACGAAAGATCCGAAAACAAATTTTAATTACACTTTCAGAAGTGAGGTTAACAGATTGACTGTCAAATCTCAAACTTCAAATTTTAGTTCTAGCAAACTGGCGCGGTTTTCGTGCCAGTCTCAAATCTTCGACAATTTACCGAAGGAGATATCCAAGAACTAATTGCATACTCTTATTCCTTGACCCCTGTTTATTCAAGAAAAAGTACCCGCTCGACTTTTTAATATTTAATTCTTCTTCTTGTCATATCTCGAGAACCAAAAGACATATCGAAAAACTAACTGCATATTCTTGTTCCTAGACCCCTGTTTATTCAAGAAAAAGTACCCGCTCGACTTTTTAATCTTTAACTCTTCTTCTTGCCATATCTCGAGAACCAAAAGACATATCGAAAAACTAACTGCATATTCTTGTTCCTAGACCCCTGTTTATTCAAGAAAAAGTACCCGCTCGACTTTTTAATCTTTAACTCTTCTTCTTGCCATATCTCGAGAACCAAAAGACATATCGAAAAACTAACTGCATATTCTTGTTCCTAGACCCCTGTTTATTCAAGAAAAAGTACCCGCTCGACTTTTTAATCTTTAACTCTTCTTCTTGCCATATCTCGAGAACCAAAAGACATATCGAAAAACTAACTGCATATTCTTGTTCCTAGACCCCTGTTTATTCAAGAAAAAGTACCCGCTCGACTTTTTAATCTTTAACTCTTCTTCTTGCCATATCTCGAGAACCAAAAGACATATCGAAAAACTAACTGCATATTCTTGTTCCTAGACCCCTGTTTATTCAAGAAAAAGTACCCGCTCGACTTTTTAATCTTTAACTCTTCTTCTTGCCATATCTCGAGAACCAAAAGACATATCGAAAAACTAACTGCATATTCTTGTTCCTAGACCCCTGTTTATTCAAGAAAAAGTACCCGCTCGACTTTTTAATCTTTAACTCTTCTTCTTGCCATATCTCGAGAACCAAAAGACATATCGAAAAACTAACTGCATATTCTTGTTCCTAGACCCCTGTTTATTCAAGAAAAAGTACCCGCTCGACTTTTTAATCTTTAACTCTTCTTCTTGCCATATCTCGAGAACCAAAAGACATATCGAAAAACTAACTGCATATTCTTGTTCCTAGACCCCTGTTTATTCAAGAAAAAGTACCCGCTCGACTTTTTAATCTTTAACTCTTCTTCTTGCCATATCTCGAGAACCAAAAGACATATCGAAAAACTAACTGCATATTCTTGTTCCTAGACCCCTGTTTATTCAAGGAAAAGTACCCGCTCGACTTTTTAATCTTTAACTCTTCTTCTTGCCATATCTCGAGAACCAAAAGACATATCGAAAAACTAACTGCATATTCTTGTTCCTAGACCCCTGTTTATTCAAGAAAAAGTACCCGCTCGACTTTTTAATCTTTAATTCTTCTTCTTGCCATATCTCGAGAACCAAAAGACATATCGAAAAACTAACTGCATATTCTTGTTCCTAGACCCCTGTTTATTCAAGAAAAAGTACCCGCTCGACTTTTTAATCTTTAACTCTTCTTCTTGTTATATCTCGAGAACCAAAAGACATATCGAAAAACTAACTGCATATTCTTGTTCCTAGACCCCTGTTTATTCAAGAAAAAGTACCCGCTCGACTTTTTAATCTTTAATTCTTCTTCTTGCCATATCTCGAGAACCAAAAGACATATCGAAAAACTAACTGCATATTCTTGTTCCTAGACCCCTGTTTATTCAAGAAAAAGTACCCGCTCGACTTTTTAATCTTTAACTCTTCTTCTTGTTATATCTCGAGAACCAAAAGACATATCGAAAAACTAACTGCATATTCGTGTTCCTTGACCCCTGTTTATTCAAGGAAAAGTACCCGCTCGACTTTTTAATCTTTAATTCTTCTTCTTGCCATATCTTGAGAACTAAAAGAGATATCGAAAAACTAACTGCATATTCTTGTTCCTAGACCCCTGTTTATTCAAGAAAAAGTACCCGCTCGACTTTTTAATCTTTAATTCTTCTTCTTGCCATATCTCGAGAACCAAAAGACATATCGAAAAACTAACTGCATATTCTTGTTCCTAGACCCCTGTTTATTCAAGAAAAAGTACCCGCTCGACTTTTTAATCTTTAATTCTTCTTCTTGCCATATCTCGAGAACCAAAAGACATATCGAAAAACTAACTGCATATTCTTGTTCCTAGACCCCTGTTTATTCAAGAAAAAGTACCCGCTCGACTTTTTAATCTTTAACTCTTCTTCTTGTTATATCTCGAGAACCAAAAGACATATCGAAAAACTAACTGCATATTCGTGTTCCTTGACCCCTGTTTATTCAAGGAAAAGTACCCGCTCGACTTTTTAATCTTTAATTCTTCTTCTTGCCATATCTTGAGAACTAAAAGAGATATCGAAAAACTAACTGCATATTCTTGTTCCTAGACCCCTGTTTATTCAAGAAAAAGTACCCGCTCGACTTTTTAATCTTTAATTCTTCTTCTTGCCATATCTCGAGAACCAAAAGACATATCGAAAAACTAACTGCATATTCTTGTTCCTAGACCCCTGTTTATTCAAGAAAAAGTACCCGCTCGACTTTTTAATCTTTAATTCTTCTTCTTGCCATATCTCGAGAACCAAAAGACATATCGAAAAACTAACTGCATATTCGTGTTCCTTGACCCCTGTTTATTCAAGAAAAAGTACCCGCTCGACTTTTTAATCTTTAATTCTTCTTCTTGCCATATCTCGAGAACCAAAAGACATATCGAAAAACTAACTGCATATTCTTGTTCCTAGACCCCTGTTTATTCAAGAAAAAGTACCCGCTCGACTTTTTAATCTTTAATTCTTCTTCTTGCCATATCTCGAGAACCAAAAGACATATCGAAAAACTAACTGCATATTCGTGTTCCTTGACCCCTGTTTATTCAAGAAAAAGTACCCGCTCGACTTTTTAATCTTTAATTCTTCTTCTTGCCATATCTCGAGAACCAAAAGACATATCGAAAAACTAACTGCATATTCTTGTTCCTAGACCCCTGTTTATTCAAGAAAAAGTACCCGCTCGACTTTTTAATCTTTAACTCTTCTTCTTGCCATATCTCGAGAACCAAAAGAGATATCGAAAAACTAACTACATATTCTTGTTCCTAGACCCCTGTTTATTCAAGAAAAAGTACCCGCTCGACTTTTTAATCTTTAATTCTTCTTCTTGCCATATCTCGAGAACCAAAAGACATATCGAAAAACTAACTGCATATTCTTGTTCCTAGACCCCTGTTTATTCAAGAAAAAGTACCCGCTCGACTTTTTAATCTTTAATTCTTCTTCTTGCCATATCTCGAGAACCAAAAGACATATCGAAAAACTAACTGCATATTCTTGTTCCTTGACCCCTGTTTATTCAAGAAAAAGTACCCGCTCGACTTTTTAATCTTTAATTCTTCTTCTTGTCATATCTCGAGAACCAAAAGACATATCGAAAAACTAACTGCATATTCTTGTTCCTTGACCCCTGTTTATTCAAGAAAAAGTACCCGCTCGACTTTTTAATCTTTAATTCTTCTTCTTGTCATATCTCGAGAACCAAAAGACATATCGAAAAACTAACTGCATATTCGTGTTCCTTGACCCCTGTTTATTCAAGAAAAAGTACCCGCTCGACTTTTTAATCTTTAATTCTTCTTCTTGTCATATCTCGAGAACCAAAAGACATATCGAAAAACTAACTGCATATTCTTGTTCCTAAACCCCTGTTTATTCAAGAAAAAGTACCCGCTCGACTTTTTAATCTTTAATTCTTCTTCTTGCCATATCTCGAGAACCAAAAGACATATCGAAAAACTAACTGCATATTCTTGTTCCTAAACCCCTGTTTATTCAAGAAAAAGTACCCGCTCGACTTTTTAATCTTTAATTCTTCTTCTTGTCATATCTCGAGAACCAAAAGACATATCGAAAAACTAACTGCATATTCTTGTTCCTTGACCCCTGTTTATTAAAGAAAAAGTACCCGCTCGACTTTTTAATCTTTAATTCTTCTTCTTGTCATATCTCGAGAACCAAAAGACATATCGAAAAACTAACTGCATATTCGTGTTCCTTGACCCCTGTTTATTCAAGAAAAAGTACCCGCTCGACTTTTTAATCTTTAATTCTTCTTCTTGTCATATCTCGAGAACCAAAAGACATATCGAAAAACTAACTGCATATTCTTGTTCCTAAACCCCTGTTTATTCAAGAAAAAGTACCCGCTCGACTTTTTAATCTTTAATTCTTCTTCTTGTCATATCTCGAGAACCAAAAGACATATCGAAAAACTAACTGCATATTCTTGTTCCTTGACCCCTGTTTATTCAAGAAAAAGTACCCGCTCGACTTTTTAATCTTTAATTCTTCTTCTTGCCATATCTCGAGAACCAAAAGACATATCGAAAAACTAACTGCATATTCCTGTTCCTAGACCCCTGTTTATTCAAGAAAAAGTACCCGCTCGACTTTTTAATCTTTAATTCTTCTTCTTGCCATATCTCGAGAACCAAAAGACATATCGAAAAACTAACTGCATATTCTTGTTCCTAGACCCCTGTTTATTCAAGAAAAAGTACCCGCTCGACTTTTTAATCTTTAATTCTTCTTCTTGCCATATCTCGAGAACCAAAAGACATATCGAAAAACTAACTGCATATTCTTGTTCCTAGACCCCTGTTTATTCAAGAAAAAGTACCCCCTCGACTTTTTAATCTTTAACTCTTCTTCTTGCCATATCTCGAGAACCAAAAGAGATATCGAAAAACTAACTGCATATTCTTGTTCCTAGACCCCTGTTTATTCAAGAAAAAGTACCCGCTCGACTTTTTAATCTTTAACTCTTCTTCTTGCCATATCTCGAGAACCAAAAGAGATATCGAAAAACTAACTGCATATTCTTGTTCCTAGACCCCTGTTTATTCAAGAAAAAGTACCCGCTCGACTTTTTAATCTTTAACTCTTCTTCTTGCCATATCTCGAGAACCAAAAGAGATATCGAAAAACTAACTACATATTCTTGTTCCTAGACCCCTGTTTATTCAAGAAAAAGTACCCGCTCGACTTTTTAATCTTTAGCTCTTCTTCTTGCCATATCTCGAGAACCAAAAGAGATATCGAAAAACTAACTACATATTCTTGTTCCTAGACCCCTGTTTATTCAAGAAAAAGTACCCGCTCGACTTTTTAATCTTTAACTCTTCCTCTTGCCATATCTCGAGAACCAAAAGAGATATCGAAAAACTAACTGCATATTCTTGTTCCTTGACCCCTGTTTATTCAAGAAAAAGTACCCGTTCGACTTTTTAATCTTTAATTCTTCTTCTTGCCATATCTCGAGAACCAAAAGACATATCGAAAAACTAACTGCATATTCTTGTTCCTAGACCCCTGTTTATTCAAGAAAAAGTACCCGCTCGACTTTTTAATTTTTAACTCTTCTTCTTGCCATATCTCGAGAACCAAAAGAGATATCGAAAAACTAACTACATATTCTTGTTCCTAGACCCCTGTTTATTCAAGAAAAAGTACCCGCTCGACTTTTTAATCTTTAACTCTTCTTCTTGCCATATCTCGAGAACCAAAAGAGATATCGAAAAACTAACTGCATATTCTTGTTCCTTGACCCCTGTTTATTCAAGAAAAAGTACCCGCTCGAATTTTTAATCTTTAATTCTTCTTCTTGTCATATCTCGAGAACCAAAAGACATATCGAAAAACTAACTGCATATTCTTGTTCCTAGACCCCTGTTTATTGAAGAAAAAGTACCCGCTCGACTTTTTAATCTTTAATTCTTCTTCTTGCCATATCTCGAGAACCAAAAGACATATCGAAAAACTAACTGCATATTCTTGTTCCTAGACCCCTGTTTATTCAAGAAAAAGTACCCGCTCGACCTTTTAATCTTTAATTCTTCTTCTTGCCATATCTCGAAAACCAAAAGACATATCGAGAAACTAACTGCATATTCTTGTTCCTTGACCCCTGTTTATTCAATAAAAAGTACCCGCTCGACTTTTTATTCTTTAATTCTTCTTCTTGCCATATCTCGAGAACCAAAAGACATATCGAAAAACTGACTGCATATTCTTGTTCCTAGACCCCTGTTTATTCAAGAAAAAGTACCCGCTCGACTTTTTAATCTTTAATTCTTCTTCTTGCCATATCTCGAGAACCAAAAGACATATCGAAAAACTAACTGCATATTCTTGTTCCTAGACCCCTGTTTATTCAAGAAAAAGTACCCGCTCGACTTTTTAATCTTTAACTCTTCTTCTTGCCATATCTCGAGAACCAAAAGAGATATCGAAAAACTAACTACATATTCTTGTTCCTAGACCCCTGTTTATTCAAGAAAAAGTACCCGCTCGACTTTTTAATCTTTAACTCTTCTTCTTGCCATATCTCGAGAACCAAAAGACATATCGAAAAACTAACTGCATATTCTTGTTCCTAGACCCCTGTTTATTCAAGAAAAAGTACCCGCTCGACTTTTTAATCTTTAATTCTTCTTCTTGCCATATCTCGAGAACCAAAAGACATATCGAAAAACTAACTGCATATTCTTGTTCCTAGACCCCTGTTTATTCAAGAAAAAGTACCCGCTCGACTTTTTAATCTTTAACTCTTCTTCTTGCCATATCTCGAGAACCAAAAGAGATATCGAAAAACTAACTACATATTCTTGTTCCTAGACCCCTGTTTATTCAAGAAAAAGTACCCGCTCGACTTTTTAATTTTTAACTCTTCTTCTTGCCATATCTCGAGAACCAAAAGAGATATCGAAAGACTAACTACATATTCTTGTTCCTAGACCCCTGTTTATTCAAGAAAAAGTACCCGCTCGACTTTTTAATCTTTAATTCTTCTTCTTGCCATATCTCGAGAACCAAAAGACATATCGAAAAACTAACTGCATATTCTTGTTCCTAGACCCCTGTTTATTCAAGAAAAAGTACCCGCTCGACTTTTTAATCTTTAACTCTTCTTCTTGCCATATCTCGAGAACCAAAAGAGATATCGAAAAACTAACTACATATTCTTGTTCCTAGACCCCTGTTTATTCAAGAAAAAGTACCCGCTCGACTTTTTAATCTTTAATTATTCTTCTTGCCAAATCTCGAGAACCAAAAGACATATCGAAAAACTAACTGCATATTCTTGTTCCTAGACCCCTGTTTATTCAAGAAAAAGTACCCGCTCGACTTTTTAATCTTTAACTCTTCTTCTTGCCATATCTCGAGAACCAAAAGAGATATCGAAAAACTAACTACATATTCTTGTTCCTAGACCCCTGTTTATTCAAGAAAAAGTACCCGCTCGACTTTTTAATCTTTAACTCTTCTTCTTGCCATATCTCGAGAACCAAAAGAGATATCGAAAAACTAACTGCATATTCTTGTTCCTTGACCCCTGTTCATTCAAGAAAAAGTACCCGTTCGACTTTTTAATCTTTAATTCTTCTTCTTGCCATATCTCGAGAACCAAAAGACATATCGAAAAACTAACTGCATATTCTTGTTCCTAGACCCCTGTTTATTCAAGAAAAAGTACCCGCTCGACTTTTTAATTTTTAACTCTTCTTCTTGCCATATCTCGAGAACCAAAAGAGATATCGAAAAACTAACTACATATTCTTGTTCCTAGACCCCTGTTTATTCAAGAAAAAGTACCCGCTCGACTTTTTAATCTTTAACTCTTCTTCTTGCCATATCTCGAGAACCAAAAGAGATATCGAAAAACTAACTGCATATTCTTGTTCCTTGACCCCTGTTTATTCAAGAAAAAGTACCCGCTCGAATTTTTAATCTTTAATTCTTCTTCTTGTCATATCTCGAGAACCAAAAGACATATCGAAAAACTAACTGCATATTCTTGTTCCTAGACCCCTGTTTATTGAAGAAAAAGTACCCGCTCGACTTTTTAATCTTTAATTCTTCTTCTTGCCATATCTCGAGAACCAAAAGACATATCGAAAAACTAACTGCATATTCTTGTTCCTAGACCCCTGTTTATTCAAGAAAAAGTACCCGCTCGACCTTTTAATCTTTAATTCTTCTTCTTGCCATATCTCGAGAACCAAAAGACATATCGAAAAACTAACTGCATATTCTTGTTCCTTGACCCCTGTTTATTCAAGAAAAAGTACCCGCTCGACTTTTTAATCTTTAACTCTTCTTCTTGCCATATCTCGAGAACCAAAAGAGATATCGAAAAACTAACTGCATATTCTTGTTCCTAGACCCCTGTTTATTCAAGAAAAAGTACCCGCTCGACCTTTTAATCTTTAATTCTTCTTCTTGCCATATCTCGAAAACCAAAAGACATATCGAGAAACTAACTGCATATTCTTGTTCCTTGACCCCTGTTTATTCAAGAAAAAGTACCCGCTCGACTTTTTATTCTTTAATTCTTCTTCTTGCCATATCTCGAGAACCAAAAGACATATCGAAAAACTGACTGCATATTCTTGTTCCTAGACCCCTGTTTATTCAAGAAAAAGTACCCGCTCGACTTTTTAATCTTTAATTCTTCTTCTTGCCATATCTCGAGAACCAAAAGACATATCGAAAAACTAACTGCATATTCTTGTTCCTTGACCCCTGTTTATTCAAGAAAAAGTACCCGCTCGACTTTTTAATCTTTAATTCTTCTTCTTGCCATATCTCGAGAACCAAAAGACATATCGAAAAACTAACTGCATATTCTTGTTCCTAGACCCCTGTTTATTCAAGAAAAAGTACCCGCTCGACTTTTTAATCTTTAATTTTTCTTCTTGTCATATCTCGAGAACCAAAAGACATATCGAAAAACTAACTGCATATTCTTGTTCCTAGCACCCTGTTTATTCAAGAAAAAGTACCCGCTCGACTTTTTAATCTTTAATTCTTCTTCTTGCCATATCTCGAGAACCAAAAGACATATCGAAAAACTAACTGCATATTCTTGTTCCTTGACCCCTGTTTATTCAAGAAAAAGTACCCGCTCGACTTTTTAATCTTTAATTCTTCTTCTTGCCATATCTCGAGAACCAAAAGACATATCGAAAAACTAACTGCATATTCTTGTTCCTAGACCCCTGTTTATTCAAGAAAAAGTACCCGCTCGACTTTTTAATCTTTAATCTTTCTTCTTGTCATATCTCGAGAACCAAAAGACATATCGAAAAACTAACTGCATATTCTTGTTCCTAGCACCCTGTTTATTCAAGAAAAAGTACCCGCTCGACTTTTTAATCTTTAATTCTTCTTCTTGCCATATCTCGAGAACCAAAAGACATATCGAAAAACTAACTGCATATTCTTGTTCCTTGACCCCTGTTTATTCAAGAAAAAGTACCCGCTCGACTTTTTAATCTTTAATCTTTCTTCTTGTCATATTTCGAGAACCAAAAGACATATCGAAAAACTAACAGCATATTCTTGTTCCTAGACCCCTGTTTATTCAAGAAAAAGTACCCGCTCGACTTTTTAATCTTTAACTCTTCTTCTTGCCATATCTCGAGAACCAAAAGAGATATCGAAAAACTAACTGCATATTCTTGTTCCTTGACCCCTGTTTATTCAAGAAAAAGTACCCGCTCGAATTTTTAATCTTTAATTCTTCTTCTTGTCATATCTCGAGAACCAAAAGACATATCGAAAAACTAACTGCATATTCTTGTTCCTAGACCCCTGTTTATTGAAGAAAAAGTACCCGCTCGACTTTTTAATCTTTAATTCTTCTTCTTGCCATATCTCGAGAACCAAAAGACATATCGAAAAACTAACTGCATATTCTTGTTCCTAGACCCCTGTTTATTCAAGAAAAAGTACCCGCTCGACTTTTTAATCTTTAATTCTTCCTCTTGTCATATCTCGAGAACCAAAAGACATATCGAAAAACTAACAGCATATTCTTGTTCCTAGCACCCTGTTTATTCAAGAAAAAGTACCCGCTCGACTTTTTAATCTTTAATCTTTCTTCTTGTCATATTTCGAGAACCAAAAGACATATCGAAAGACTAACTGCATATTCTTGTTCCTTGACCCCTGTTTATTCAAGAAAAAGTACCCGCTCGACTTTTCAATCTTTAATCTTTCTTCTTGTCATATTTCGAGAACCAAAAGACATATCGAAAAACTAACAGCATATTCTTGTTCCTAGACCCCTGTTTATTCAAGAAAAAGTACCCGCTCGACTTTTTAATCTTTAATTCTTCTTCTTGCCATATCTCGAGAACCAAAAGACATATCGAAAGACTAACTGCATATTCTTCTTCCTTGACCCCTATTTATTCAAAAAAAGTACCCATTCCAATTTCTATGTTTAATTTTTCTACATTATTTTGGAAATTCTTAATATTTATTTCCAAAATACAGAAATTGCATAAATAGATAGAAAAAATACTGCTAAATCTAATAGTGTAATTATATTTGTCCTAACCCTCATACTTGTTGACTAATTGTACTTTTTGGGGTTCGAAGCTCCATCATTTAAAAACTACCAGCACCATTTCAAAACTTCACGCACAATTGAATTCCAAATTTATTTCTGAATGTATGTGCAAAGTTTCATGTGAATAGGTCCTAACAACACATGTAGCAAACTTTAGATAAGATCTCCTCACAGATATTCGAGATTCTTTAAGTGCATCTTAAAAATATAAATCCCACAAAAGTTGAATAGAAAAAAATCGCAAGATCGGAAAGTGTAATTAGATTTTTCCTAAACTTCGAATTTTTCGAGTAATTGATTATTTTCTTTTTAAAATTATTAGGTCGATAATTCGGAAACTGTACGAAACATGTAGGAACTGCCAGTAGAAATGAATTCAAAATTCAATTCTCAATCTGTGTGCCAAATTTCATGAAGATCGGAAGAAAAAAATATTTTTTTCAACTTTTCGGCGAAGAAATCGTAAGACTATACCTTCCATCTTTTTTGAGCAAAAATATTTTTATCTCCAGATTTCGATGAAACTTTGCACACGGGTGGAGAATTGAATTCTGAACATCGGAGAGTAGTCAGTTGCTTTGTAGCTCGTTTACTTTTTGAAATATCGATCTTAAGGTGGTTAACGTCAAAACGGCAATATCTTTTGAACCGAAATAACTAGCATTAATCTATTAACATTTTTAAGATCAGTGATTTTTTTCGATGAAGATTTGAGGTTTTCAGATTTTTCCGAGTAGTGTTTAAAATTTCCAAAATTCAATGTTGTCACCCTAAATGTAGGCAACCAATAATACACCATGGTTGACAATTTTTTATTAGAACTTCATAAATAATTCAAAAACCGTAATAGCTAGCGGGAAATTAATAGTGCCAGTGGATTCAGCTTTACCTCCTTGAGGACATATTAAAATTTCAAAGCAAAATCAAAGTAATAATTATTTAAGAAAAAGAAACCAATACGATCTTGGCTGTCTCTACCTAACAATGTAAATTAAGGCTTTAAAAGCAAATCTTAACACTGCAATAAAGTTGAACGTGATTTTCTAAAAAAAACTATCGGGGTGAGATTTATAAAAGCAAATGTTTTGTAATAAAAAAAGTGTTCTATGGTCACAAATAAAATTTCATTGGAAATAAAAAAATCCAAACATAACACAGCTAGAACTAACAAAATCTAAGGGACTATCTTAACGTATAAATAAGCCACAGGCCTTTGTACATGGTTTAATTAACCATCTCAGAAGGACTAATCAGTTATAGGTATGCTCTTAAACAGAAAAAAGATATTGAATTGAATAAGTGATTATAAATCATAAAAGGAAGAATTAGTAACTACTTCATCTAAATAACCACTGGGACTGAAATTTTGATTAAACCACAAGGGTAACTATTAAAACTAAGTGAAAACAGAATGTAAGCAAATGAAATGGTTAAAAAAGAAGTCTGAATAGAGTAGACTGCCAGAACCGTTGACAATACGCCTTTTAAAACGAATTTTACCAATCTTGCAAATAGTTTGGCTAATTCAAAACCAAACATGGGATTACTTCAACAGACAGCTTAAATGTAATAGCAAAAAAATTGATGGAGAAGAACAAAATTCTTCTTTGAAGAAGCCACATCTTTCTTCTTCACT
Source organism: Pyrochroa serraticornis (assembly GCA_905333025.2). Classification (NCBI taxonomy): domain Eukaryota; kingdom Metazoa; phylum Arthropoda; class Insecta; order Coleoptera; family Pyrochroidae; genus Pyrochroa; species Pyrochroa serraticornis. The sequence goes on from HG995157.1 coordinate 21,935,624, forward strand.
ACAGAACTCAGAAATTCCACTTAATCTCTTGTGTTTCCTGCAAACATTGAATTAGATTTTGCGCATCTACTAATCCAAACGTGTATAACAAACGCCAAACGCATATAAATAATAAATGTAGTGTAGTACTTCAAGTGTTTCTAGTCTGGAAGATTTGTGGGATGTGGACATCAACTGGAGTCTGGAGGACATGATGTGGATGACAAGAATTTAACTCTAAATTCATGATTTTCCATTAAAGTGCTATGAAAGTATGATATTAGTAAACTTATTGCGGTAGAACCAAATGTCTTCTTTGAACACGTACAACAGTTGACTTAATGAGTAAATAAACTAATTGAGAAAGATAGAAAAGTGAGGTTATCTGTCAATGTCTGATCTGTATGTGGTGCTGCCTGTACATCAGGGGGTAAATTGAATTTTGTAAACAATTTCCGAAATTCTTAATGTTTATTCCCAAAGTATAGAAATTGCATAAATCGATAGAAAAAAATCGCAAAATTTATTACTGCAATTATTTATGTCTTACCCCTCAGACGTCATGAATAAATGTATTTTTTGCAGTTCGATGTTCTATCATTGAAAAACTTTCGCCAGTATTTCGGAACAACTTGCAGAATTGAGTTTCAAATTTAATTCTGAATGTATGTGCAAAGTTTCATGTGAATAGGTCCTAACAACACATGTAGCAAACTTTAGATAAGATCTCCTCACAGATATTCGAGATTCTTAAAGTTTATCCTAAAAATATAAATCCCGCAAAAGTTGGATAGAAAAAAATCGCAAGATCGGAAAGTGTAATTAGATTTTTCCTAAACTTCGAATTTTTCGAGTAATTGATTATTTTCTTTTTAAAATTATTAGGTCGATAATTCGGAAACTGTACGAAACATGTAGGAACTGCCAGTAGAAATGAATTCAAAATTCAATTCTCAATCTGTGTGCCAAATTTCATGAAGATCGGAAGAAAAAAATATTTTTTTCAACTTTTCGGCGAAGAAATCGTAAGACTATAACCTTCCATCTTTTTTGAGCAAAAATATTTTTATCTCCAGATTTCGATGAAACTTTGCACACGGGTGGAGAATTGAATTCTGAACATCGGAGAGTAGTCAGTTGCTTTGTAGCTCGTTTACTTTTTGAAATATCGATCTTAAGGTGGTTAATGTCAAAACGGCAATATCTTTTGAACCGAAATAACTAGCATTAATCTATTAACATTTTTAAGATCAGTGATTTTTTTCGATGAAGATTTGAGGTTTTCAGATTTTTCCGAGCAGTATTTAAAATTTCCAAAATTCAATGTTGTCACCCTAAAAGTAGGCAACCAATAATACACCATGGTTGACAATTTTTTATTAGAACTTCATAAATAATTCAAAAACCGTAATAGCTAGCGGGAAATTAATAGTGCCAGTGGATTCAGCTTTACCTCCTTGAGGACATATTAAAATTTCAAAGCAAAATCAAAGTAATAATTATTTAAGAAAAAGAAACCAATACGATCTTGGCTGTCTCTACCTAACAATGTAAATTAAGGCTTTTGAAAGCAAATCTTAACACTGCAATAAAGTTGAACGTGATTTTCTAAAAAAAACTATCGGGGTGAGATTTATAAAAGCAAATGTTTTGTAATAAAAAAAGTGTTCTATGGTCACAAATAAAATTTCATTGGAAATAAAAAAATCCAAACATAACACAGCTAGAACTAACAAAATCTAAGGGACTTTCTTAACGTATAAATAAGCCACAGGCCTTTGTACATGGTTTAATTAACCATCTCAGAAGGACTAATCAGTTATAGGTATGCTCTTAAACAGAAAAAAGATATTGAATTGAATAAGTGATTATAAATCATAAAAGGAAGAATTAGTAACTACTTCATCTAAATAACCACTGGGACTGAAATTTTGATTAAACCACAAGGGTAACTATTAAAACTAAGTGAAAACAGAATGTAAGCAAATGAAATGGTTAAAAAAGAAGTCTGAATAGAGTAGACTGCCAGAACCGTTGACAATACGCCTTTTAAAACGAATTTTACCAATCTTGCAAATAGTTTGGCTAATTCAAAACCAAACATGGGATTACTTCAACAGACAGCTTAAATGTAATAGCAAAAAAATTGATGGAGAAGAACAAAATTCTTCTTTGAAGAAGCCACATCTTTCTTCTTCACTACAGAACTCAGAAATTCCACTTAATCTCTTGTGTTTCCTGCAAACATTGAATTAGATTTTGCGCATCTACTAATGCAAACGTGTATAACAAACGCCAAACGCATATAAATAATAAATGTAGTGTAGTACTTCAAGTGTTTCTAGTCTGGAAGATTTGTGGGATGTGGACATCAACTGGAGTCTGGAGGACATGATGTGGATGACAAGAATTTAACTCTAAATTCATGATTTTCCATTAAAGTGCTATGAAAGTATGATATTAGTAAACTTATTGCGGTAGAACCGAATGTCTTATTTGAACATATGTAACTGTTAAATTAATGAGTAATTTTGAATTTTGAATCAAGAAGAATTTCCCATCTAAACTGTTGTTAGCCATTTTCCTAGAAATACCACGAGTTTGAGAAACAAATAATTGTTTTGATGGATATATTCATGTTGCATCCAAATATAAACTTTGTCTGGAGTATCTCAATAGCCGAAATTGAACGGAGAAATTATGAGGTCTTCATTTTAAAAGATGTAGTTACCATTGCAAGACTATTAAACACTAAAAAGTTCAATAAAAGGATTTTAATTCCTAAAGAAACGCAAACATCATTAAAATTGCAGAGTCTGGAGGCAAAGTAGCTTACCGCGAAATCAAAAAGAATTACAATTTTTGAGACATTCAGTTCAACGGTGTCGTTATCATCTCGGTGCTTTACACCCTACGAAAGATCCGAAAACAAATTTTAATTACACTTTCAGAAGTGAGGTTAACAGATTGACTGTCAAATCTCAAACTTCAAATTTTAGTTCTAGCAAACTGGCGCGGTTTTCGTGCCAGTCTCAAATCTTCGACAATTTACCGAAGGAGATATCCAAGAACTAACTGCATATTCTTATTCCTTGACCCCTGTTTATTCAAGAAAAAGTACCCGCTCGACTTTTTAATCTTTAATCTTTCTTCTTGTCATATCTCGAGAACCAAAAGACATATCGAAAAACTAACTGCATATTCTTGTTCCTAGCACCCTGTTTATTCAAGAAAAAGTACCCGCTCGACTTTTTAATCTTTAATTCTTCTTCTTGCCATATCTCGAGAACCAAAAGACATATCGAAAAACTAACTGCATATTCTTATTCTTTGACCCCTGTTTATTCAAGAAAAAGTACCCGCTCGACTTTTTAATCTTTAATTCTTCTTCTTGCCATATCTCGAGAACCAAAAGACATATCGAAAAACTAACTGCATATTCCTGTTCCTTGACCCCTGTTTATTCAAGAAAAAGTACCCGCTCGACCTTTTAATCTTTAATTCTTCTTCTTGCCATATCTCGAGAACCAAAAGACATATCGAAAAACTAACTGCATATTCTTGTTCCTAGCACCCTGTTTATTCAAGAAAAAGTACCCGCTCGACTTTTTAATCTTTAATTCTTCTTCTTGCCATATCTCGAGAACCAAAAGAGATATCCAAAAACTAACTGCATATTCTTATTCTTTGACCCCTGTTTATTCAAGAAAAAGTACTCGCTCGACTTTTTAATCTTTAATTCTTCTTCTTGCCATATCTCGAGAACCAAAAGACATATCGAAAAACTAACTGCATATTCCTGTTCCTTGACCCCTGTTTATTCAAGAAAAAGTACCCGCTCGACCTTTTAATCTTTAATTCTTCGTCTTGCCATATCTCGAGAACCAAAAGACATATCGAAAAACTAACTACATATTCTTGTTCCTAGATCCCTGTTTATTCAAGAAAAAGTACTCGCTCGACTTTTTAATCTTTAATTCTTCTTCTTGCCATATCTCGAGAACCAAAAGACATATCGAAAAACTAACTGCATATTCCTGTTCCTTGACCCCTGTTTATTCAAGAAAAAGTACCCGCTCGACCTTTTAATCTTTAATTCTTCTTTTTGCCATATCTCGAGAACCAAAAGAGATATCGAAAAACTAACTGCATATTCTTATTCTTTGACCCCTGTTTATTCAAGAAAAAGTACTCGCTCGACTTTTTAATCTTTAATTCTTCTTCTTGCCATATCTCGAGAACTAAAAGAGATATGGAAAAACTAACTGCATATTCTTCTTCCTTGAACCATGTTTATTCAAGAAAAAGTACCCATTCCAATTTCTATTTTTAATTTTTCTACTTTATTTTGGAAATTCTTAATATTTATTTCCAGAATACAGAAATTGCATAAATAGATAGAAAAAATATTGCTAAATCTAATAGTGTAATTATATTTGTCCTAGCCCTCAAACTTGTTGACTAATTGTACTTTTTGGGGTTCGAAGCTCCATCATTTAAAAACTACGAGCACCATTTCAAAACTTCACGCACAATTGAGTTCCAAATTTATTTCTGAATGTATGTGCAAAGTTTCATGTAAATAGGTCCTAACAACACATGTAGCAAACTTTAGATAAGATCTCCTCACAGATATTCGAGATTCTTTAAGTGCATCTTAAAAATATAAATCCCACAAAAGTTGAATAGAAAAAAATCGCAAGATCGGAAAGTGTAATTAGATTTTTCCTAAACTTCGAATTTTTCGAGTAATTGATTATTTTCTTTTTAAAATTTTCAGGTCGATAATTCGGAAACTATACGAAACATGTAGGAACTGCCAGCAGAAATGAATTCAAAATTCAATTCTCAATCTGTGTGCCAAATTTCATGAAGATCGGAGGAAAAAAATATTTTTTTCGACTTTTCGGCGAAGAAATCGTAAGACTATAACCTTCCATCTTTTTTGAGCAAAAATATTTTTATCTCCAGATTTTGATGAAACTTTGCACACGGGTGTAGAATTGAATTCTGAACATCGGAGAGCAGTCAGTTGCTTTGTAGCTCGTTTACTTTTTGAAATATCGATCTTAAGGTGGTTAATGTCAAAACGGCAATATCTTTTGAACCGAAATAACTAGCATTAATCTATTAACATTTTTAAGATCAGTGATTTTTTTCGATGAAGATTTAAGGTTTTCAGATTTTTCCGAGTAGTGTTTAAAATTTCCAAAATTCAATGTTGTCACCCTAAATGTAGGCAACCAATAATACAGCATCGTTGACAATTTTTTTATTAGAACTTCATAAATAATTCAAAAACCGTAATAGCTAGCGGGAAATGAATAGTGCCAGTGGATTCAGCTTTACCTCCTTGAGGACATATTAAAATTTCAAAGCAAAATCAAAGTAATAATTATTTAAGAAAAAGAAACCAATACGATCTTGGCTCTTTCTACCTCACAATTTAAATTAACGCTTTAAAAACAAATCTTAACATTGCAATAAAGTTGAACGTGATTTTCGAAAAAGAACTATCAGGGTGGGATTTAAAAAAGCAAATGTATTGTAATAAGAAAAGTGTTCCATCAGAAATAGAATTTCATTGGAAATCAAAAAATCAAACATAACACAGCTAGAACTAACAAAATCTAAGGGACTATCCTAACATATAGATAAGCCACAGGCCTTTAAACATGGTTTAATTAACTATCCTAGAAGAACTAACCAGTTAAAGGTATGCTCTTTAACAGAAGACAAGCAAACAATATTGTTAAAAGAAAGATATCGAATAAGTGATTAACATAAATCATAAAAGCAAGAATTAGTAACTACTTCATCTATATAACCATTGGGACAGAAATATTGATTAAACCACAAGGGTAACTATTAAAACTAAGTGAAAACAGAATGTAAGCAAATGAAATGGTTAAAAAGGAAGTCTGAATAGAGTAGACTGCTAGAACCGTTGACAATACGCCTTTTAAAACAAATTTTACCAATCTTGCAAATAGTTGGGCTAATACAAAACCAAACATGGGATTACTTCAACAGACAGCTTAAATGTAATAGCAAAAAAATTGATGGAGAAGAACAAAATTCTTCCTACAGGAAGCCACATCCTTCTTCTTAACTCCATAATTCAGAAATTCCACTTAATTTCTTGTGTTTCCTGCAAACATTGAATTAGATTGTGCGCATCTACTAATGCAAACGTGTATAACAAACGCCAGACGCATATAAATAATAAATATAAATGTAGTGTAGTACTTCAAGTGTTTCTAGTCTGGAAGGAGATTTGTGGGATGTGGACATTAACTGGAGACTGGAGGACATGATGTGGATGACAAGAATTTAACTCTAAATTCATGATTTTCCATTAAAGTGCTCTGAAAGTGATGATATTAGTAAACTTATTGCGGTAGAACCAAATGTCTTCTTTGAACACGTACAACAGTTGACTTAATGAGTAAATAAACTAATTGAGAAAGATAGAAAAGTGAGGTTATCTGTCAATGTCTGATCTGTATGTGGTGCTGCCTGTACATCAGGGGGTAAATTGAATTTTGTAAACAATTTCCGAAATTCTTAATGTTTATTCCCAAAGTATAGAAATTGCATAAATCGATAGAAAAAAATCGCAAAATTTATTACTGCAATTATTTATGTCTTACCCCTCAGACGTCATGAATAAATGTATTTTTTGCAGTTCGATGTTCTATCATTGAAAAACTTTCGCCAGTATTTCGGAACAACTTGCAGAATTGAGTTTCAAATTTAATTCTGAATGTATGTGCAAAGTTTCATGTGAATAGGTCCTAACAACACATGTAGCAAACTTTAGATAAGATCTCCTCACAGATATTCGAGATTCTTAAAGTTTATCCTAAAAATATAAATCCCGCAAAAGTTGGATAGAAAAAAATCGCAAGATCGGAAAGTGTAATTAGTTTTTTTCTAAACTTTGAATTTTTCGAGTAATTGATTATTTTCTTTTTAAAATTATTAGGTCGATAATTCGGAAACTGTACGAAACATGTAGGAACTGCCAGTAGAAATGAATTCAAAATTTAATTCTCAATCTGTGTGCCAAATTTCATGAAGATCGGAAGAAAAAAATATTTTTTTCAACTTTTCGGCGAAGAAATCGTAAGACTATAACCTTTTCCATCTTTTTTGAGCAAAAATATTTTTATCTCCAGATTTCGATGAAACTTTGCGCACGGGTGGAGAATTGAATTCTGAACATCGGAGAGTAGTCAGTTGCTTTGTAGCTCGTTTACTTTTTGAAATATCGATCTTAAGGTGGTTAATGTCAAAACGGCAATATCTTTTGAACCGAAATAACTAGCATTAATCTATTAACATTTTTAAGATCAGTGATTTTTTTCGATGAAGATTTGAGGTTTTCAGATTTTTCCGAGTAGTGTTTAAAATTTCCAAAATTCAATGTTGTCACCCTAAATGTAGGCAACCAATAATACACCATCGTTGACAATTTTTTTATTACAACTTCATAAATAATTCAAAAACCGTAATAGCTAGCGGGAAATGAATAGTGCCAGTGGATTCAGCTTTACCTCCTTGAGGACATATTAAAATTTCAAAGCAAAATCAAAGTAATAATTATTTAAGAAAAAGAATCCAATACGATCTTGGCTCTCTCTACCTAACAATGTAAATTAACGCTTTAAAAGCAAATCTTAACACTGCAATAAAGTTGAACGTGATTTTCTAAAAAAAAACTATCGGGGTGAGATTTATAAAAGCAAATGTTTTGTAATAAAAAAAGTGTTCTATGGTCACTAATAAAATTTCATTGGAAATAAAAAAATCTAAACATAACACAGCTAGAACTAACAAAATCTAAGGGACTATCCTAACATATAAATAAGCCACAGGGCCTTGTACATGGTTTAATTAACCATCTCAGAAGGACTAATCAGTTAATGGTATGCTCTTAAACAGAAGACAAGTAAACAACATAGTCAAAAGATATTGAATTGAATAAGTGATTAACATAAATCATAAAAGCAAGAATTAGTAACTACTGAATTAGTAACACTGAGACTGAAATTTTGATTAAACCACAAGGGTAACTATTAAAACTAAGTGAAAACAGAATGTAAGCAAATGAACTGGTTAAAAAAGAAGTCTGAATAGAGTAAACTGCTAGAACCGTTGACAATATGCTTTTTAAAACGAATTTTACCAATTTTGCAAATAGTTGGGCTAATACAAAACCAAATATGGAATTACTTCAACAGACAGCTTAAATGTAATAGCAAAAAAATTGATGGAGAAGAACAAAATTCTTCCTAGAGGAAGCCACATCCTTCTTCTTAACTCCATAATTCAGAAATTCCACTTAATTTCTTGTGTTTCCTGCAAACATTGAATTAGATTTTGCGCATCTACTAATGCAAACGTGTATAACAAACGCCAAACGCATATAAATAATAAATGTAGTGTAGTACTTCAAATGTTTCTAGTCTGGAAGATTTGTGGGATGTGGACATCAACTGGAGACTGGAGGACATGATGTGGATGACAAGAATTTAACTCTAAATTCATGATTTTCCATTAAAGTGCTCTGAAAGTATGATATTAGTAAACTTATTGCAGTAGAACCGAATGTCTTATTTGAACATATGTAACTGTTAAATTAATGAGTAATTTTGAATTTTGAATCAAGAAGAATTTCCCATCTAAACTGTAGTTAGCCATTTTGCTAGAAATACCACGAGTTTGAGAAACGAATAATTGTTTTGATGGATATATTCAAGTTGCATCCAAATATAAACTTTGTCTGGAGTATCTCAATAGCCGAAATTGAACGGAAAAATTATGAGGTCTTCATTTTAAAAGATGTAGTTACCATTGCAAGACTATTAAACACTAAAAAGTTCAATAAAAGGATTTTAATTCCTAAAGAAACGCAAACATCATTAAAATTGCAGAGTCTGAAGGCAAAGTAGCTTACCGCGAAATCAAAAAGAATTACAATTTTTGAGACATTCAGTTTAACGGTGTCGTTATCATCTCGGTGCTTTACACCCTACGAAAGATCCGAAAACAAATTTTAATTTCACTTTCAGAAGTGAGGTTAACAGATTGACTGTCAAATCTCAAACTTCAAATTTTAGTTCTAGCAAACTGGCGCGGTTTTCGCGCCAATCTCAAATCTTCGACAATTTACCGAAGGAGATATCCAAGAACTAACTGCATATTCTTATTCCTTGACCCCTGTTTATTCAAGAAAAAGTACCCGCTCGACTTTTTAATCTTTAATTCTTCTTCTTGTCATATCTCGAGAACCAAAAGACATATCGAAAAACTAACTGCATATTCCTGTTCCTTGACCCCTGTTTATTCAAGAAGAAGTACCCGCTCGACTTTTTAATCTTTAATTCTTCTTTTTGCCATATCTCGAGAACCAAAAGAGATATCGAAAAACTAACTGCATATTCTTATTCTTTGACCCCTGTTTATTCAAGAAAAAGTACTCGCTCGACTTTTTAATCTTTAATTCTTCTTCTTGCCATATCTCGAGAACCAAAAGACATATCGAAAAACTAACTGCATATTCTTGTTCCTAGACCCCTGTTTATTCAGGAAAAAGTACTCGCTCGACTTTTTAATCTTTAATTCTTCTTCTTGCCATATCTCGAGAACCAAAAAAAATATCGAAAAACTAACTGCATATTCTTGTTATTTGACCCCTCTTTTTTCAAGAAAAAGTACCCGCTCGACTCTTTAATCTTTAATTCTTCTTCTTGCTATAACTCGAGAACCAAAAGACATATCGAAAAACTAACTGCATATTCTTGTTCCTCGACCCCTGTTTATTCAAGAAAAAGTACTCGCTCGACTTTTTAATCTTTAATTCTTCTTCTTGTCATATCTCGAGAACCAAAAGACATATCGAAAAACTAACTGCATATTCCTGTTCCTTGACCCCTGTTTATTCAAGAAAAAGTACCCGCTCGACTTTTTAATCTTTAATTCTTCTTTTTGCCATATCTCGAGAACCAAAAGAGATATCAAAAAACTAACTGCATATTCTTATTCTTTGACCCCTGTTTATTCAAGAAAAAGTACTCGCTCGACTTTTTAATCTTTAATTCTTCTTCTTGCCATATCTCGAGAACCAAAAGACATATCGAAAAACTAACTGCATATTCTTGTTCCTTGACCCCTGTTTATTCAAGAAAAAGTACCCGCTCGACCTTTTAATCTTTAATTCTTCTTCTTGCCATATCTCGAGAACCAAAAAAAATATCGAAAAACTAACTGCATATTCTTGTTATTTGACCCCTCTTTTTTCAAGAAAAAGTACCCGCTCGACTCTTTAATCTTTAATTCTTCTTCTTGCTATAACTCGAGAACCAAAAGACATATCGAAAAACTAACTGCATATTCTTGTTCCTCGACCCCTGTTTATTCAAGAAAAAGTACTCGCTCGACTTTTTAATCTTTAATTTTTCTTCTTGCCATATCTCGAGAACCAAAAAAAATATCGAAAAACTAACTGCATATTCTTGTTATTTGACCCCTCTTTTTTCAAGAAAAAGTACCCGCTCGACTCTTTAATCTTTAATTCTTCTTCTTGCTATAACTCGAGAACCAAAAGACATATCGAAAAACTAACTGCATATTCCTGTTCCTTGACCCCTGTTTATTCAAGAAAAAGTACCCGCTCGACTTTTTAATCTTTAATTCTTCTTTTTGCCGTATCTCGAGAACCAAAAGAGATATCGAAAAACTAACTGCATATTCTTATTCTTTGACCCCTGTTTATTCAAGAAAAAGTACTCGCTCGACTTTTTAATCTTTAATTCTTCTTCTTGTCATATCTCGAGAACCAAAAGACATATCGAAAAACTAACTGCATATTCCTGTTCCTTGACCCCTGTTTATTCAAGAAAAAGTACCCGCTCGACTTTTTAATCTTTAATTCTTCTTCTTGTCATATCTCGAGAACCAAAAGACATATCGAAAAACTAACTGCATATTCCTGTTCCTTGACCCCTGTTTATTCAAGAAAAAGTACCCGCTCGACTTTTTAATCTTTAATTCTTCTTCTTGTCATATCTCGAGAACCAAAAGACATATCGAAAAACTAACTGCATATTCTTGTTCCTAGACCCCTGTTTATTCAGGAAAAAGTACTCGCTCGACTTTTTAATCTTTAATTCTTCTTCTTGCCATATCTCGAGAACCAAAAAAAATATCGAAAAACTAACTGCATATTCTTGTTATTTGACCCCTCTTTTTTCAAGAAAAAGTACCCGCTCGACTCTTTAATCTTTAATTCTTCTTCTTGCTATAACTCGAGAACCAAAAGACATATCGAAAAACTAACTGCATATTCTTGTTCCTCGACCCCTGTTTATTCAAGAAAAAGTACTCGCTCGACTTTTTAATCTTTAATTCTTCTTCTTGTCATATCTCGAGAACCAAAAGACATATCGAAAAACTAACTGCATATTCCTGTTCCTTGACCCCTGTTTATTCAAGAAAAAGTACCCGCTCGACTTTTTAATCTTTAATTCTTCTTTTTGCCATATCTCGAGAACCAAAAGAGATATCAAAAAACTAACTGCATATTCTTATTCTTTGACCCCTGTTTATTCAAGAAAAAGTACTCGCTCGACTTTTTAATCTTTAATTCTTCTTCTTGCCATATCTCGAGAACCAAAAGACATATCGAAAAACTAACTGCATATTCTTGTTCCTTGACCCCTGTTTATTCAAGAAAAAGTACCCGCTCGACCTTTTAATCTTTAATTCTTCTTCTTGCCATATCTCGAGAACCAAAAAAAATATCGAAAAACTAACTGCATATTCTTGTTATTTGACCCCTCTTTTTTCAAGAAAAAGTACCCGCTCGACTCTTTAATCTTTAATTCTTCTTCTTGCTATAACTCGAGAACCAAAAGACATATCGAAAAACTAACTGCATATTCTTGTTCCTCGACCCCTGTTTATTCAAGAAAAAGTACTCGCTCGACTTTTTAATCTTTAATTTTTCTTCTTGCCATATCTCGAGAACCAAAAAAAATATCGAAAAACTAACTGCATATTCTTGTTATTTGACCCCTCTTTTTTCAAGAAAAAGTACCCGCTCGACTCTTTAATCTTTAATTCTTCTTCTTGCTATAACTCGAGAACCAAAAGACATATCGAAAAACTAACTGCATATTCCTGTTCCTTGACCCCTGTTTATTCAAGAAAAAGTACCCGCTCGACTTTTTAATCTTTAATTCTTCTTTTTGCCGTATCTCGAGAACCAAAAGAGATATCGAAAAACTAACTGCATATTCTTATTCTTTGACCCCTGTTTATTCAAGAAAAAGTACTCGCTCGACTTTTTAATCTTTAATTCTTCTTCTTGTCATATCTCGAGAACCAAAAGACATATCGAAAAACTAACTGCATATTCCTGTTCCTTGACCCCTGTTTATTCAAGAAAAAGTACCCGCTCGACTTTTTAATCTTTAATTCTTCTTCTTGTCATATCTCGAGAACCAAAAGACATATCGAAAAACTAACTGCATATTCCTGTTCCTTGACCCCTGTTTATTCAAGAAAAAGTACCCGCTCGACTTTTTAATCTTTAATTCTTCTTTTTGCCGTATCTCGAGAACCAAAAGAGATATCGAAAAACTAACTGCATATTCTTATTCTTTGACCCCTGTTTATTCAAGAAAAAGTACTCGCTCGACTTTTTAATCTTTAATTCTTCTTCTTGCCATATCTCGAGAACCAAAAGACATATCGAAAAACTAACTGCATATTCTTGTTCCTAGACCCCTGTTTATTCAGGAAAAAGTACTCGCTCGACTTTTTAATCTTTAATTCTTCTTCTTGCCATATCTCGAGAACCAAAAAAAATATCGAAAAACTAACTGCATATTCTTGTTATTTGACCCCTCTTTTTTCAAGAAAAAGTACCCGCTCGACTCTTTAATCTTTAATTCTTCTTCTTGCTATAACTCGAGAACCAAAAGACATATCGAAAAACTAACTGCATATTCTTGTTCCTCGACCCCTGTTTATTCAAGAAAAAGTACCCGCTCGACTTTTTAATCTTTAATTCTTCTTCTTGTCATATCTCGAGAACCAAAAGACATATCGAAAAACTAACTGCATATTCTTGTTCCTCGACCCCTGTTTATTCAAGAAAAAGTACTCGCTCGACTTTTTAATCTTTAATTCTTCTTCTTGTCATATCTCGAGAACCAAAAGACATATCGAAAAACTAACTGCATATTCCTGTTCCTTGACCCCTGTTTATTCAAGAAAAAGTACCCGCTCGACTTTTTAATCTTTAATTCTTCTTTTTGCCATATCTCGAGAACCAAAAGAGATATCAAAAAACTAACTGCATATTCTTATTCTTTGACCCCTGTTTATTCAAGAAAAAGTACTCGCTCGACTTTTTAATCTTTAATTCTTCTTCTTGCCATATCTCGAGAACCAAAAGACATATCGAAAAACTAACTGCATATTCTTGTTCCTTGACCCCTGTTTATTCAAGAAAAAGTACCCGCTCGACTTTTTAATCTTTAATTCTTCTTTTTGCCATATCCCGAGAACCAAAAGAGATATCAAAAAACTAACTGCATATTCTTATTCTTTGACCCCTGTTTATTCAAGAAAAAGTACTCGCTCGACTTTTTAATCTTTAATTCTTCTTCTTGCCATATCTCGAGAACCAAAAGACATATCGAAAAACTAACTGCATATTCCTGTTCCTTGACCCCTGTTTATTCAAGAAAAAGTACCCGCTCGACTTTTTAATCTTTAATTCTTCTTCTTGTCATATCTCGAGAACCAAAAGACATATCGAAAAACTAACTGCATATTCCTGTTCCTTGACCCCTGTTTATTCAAGAAAAAGTACCCGCTCGACTTTTTAATCTTTAATTCTTCTTTTTGCCGTATCTCGAGAACCAAAAGAGATATCGAAAAACTAACTGCATATTCTTATTCTTTGACCCCTGTTTATTCAAGAAAAAGTACTCGCTCGACTTTTTAATCTTTAATTCTTCTTCTTGCCATATCTCGAGAACCAAAAGACATATCGAAAAACTAACTGCATATTCTTGTTCCTTGACCCCTGTTTATTCAAGAAAAAGTACCCGCTCGACTTTTTAATCTTTAATTCTTCTTCTTGCCATATCTCGAGAACCAAAAGACATATCGAAAAACTAACTGCATATTCTTGTTCCTAGACCCCTGTTTATTCAGGAAAAAGTACTCGCTCGACTTTTTAATCTTTAATTCTTCTTCTTGCCATATCTCGAGAACCAAAAAAAATATCGAAAAACTAACTGCATATTCTTGTTATTTGACCCCTCTTTTTTCAAGAAAAAGTACCCGCTCGACTCTTTAATCTTTAATTCTTCTTCTTGCTATAACTCGAGAATCAAAAGACATATCGAAAAACTAACTGCATATTCTTGTTCCTCGACCCCTGTTTATTCAAGAAAAAGTACCCGCTCGACTTTTTAATATTTAATTCTTCTTCTTGTCATATCTCGAGAACCAAAAGACATATCGAAAAACTAACTGCATATTCTTGTTCCTCGACCCCTGTTTATTCAAGAAAAAGTACTCGCTCGACTTTTTAATCTTTAATTCTTCTTCTTGTCATATCTCGAGAACCAAAAGACATATCGAAAAACTAACTGCATATTCCTGTTCCTTGACCCCTGTTTATTCAAGAAAAAGTACCCGCTCGACTTTTTAATCTTTAATTCTTCTTTTTGCCATATCTCGAGAACCAAAAGAGATATCAAAAAACTAACTGCATATTCTTATTCTTTGACCCCTGTTTATTCAAGAAAAAGTACTCGCTCGACTTTTTAATCTTTAATTCTTCTTCTTGCCATATCTCGAGAACCAAAAGACATATCGAAAAACTAACTGCATATTCTTGTTCCTTGACCCCTGTTTATTCAAGAAAAAGTACCCGCTCGACTTTTTAATCTTTAATTCTTCTTCTTGCTATAACTCGAGAACCAAAAGACATATCGAAAAACTAACTGCATATTCTTGTTCCTCGACCCCTGTTTATTCAAGAAAAAGTACTCGCTCGACTTTTTAATCTTTAATTCTTCTTCTTGCCATATCTCGAGAACCAAAAGACATATCGAAAAACTAACTGCATATTCTTGTTCCTAGACCCCTGTTTATTCAGGAAAAAGTACTCGCTCGACTTTTTAATCTTTAATTCTTCTTCTTGCCATATCTCGAGAACCAAAAAAAATATCGAAAAACTAACTGCATATTCTTGTTATTTGACCCCTCTTTTTTCAAGAAAAAGTACCCGCTCGACTCTTTAATCTTTAATTCTTCTTCTTGCTATAACTCGAGAACCAAAAGACATATCGAAAAACTAACTGCATATTCTTGTTCCTCGACCCCTGTTTATTCAAGAAAAAGTACCCGCTCGACTTTTTAATCTTTAATTCTTCTTCTTGTCATATCTCGAGAACCAAAAGACATATCGAAAAACTAACTGCATATTCCTGTTCCTTGACCCCTGTTTATTCAAGAAAAAGTACCCGCTCGACTTTTTAATATTTAATTCTTCTTTTTGCCATATCTCGAGAACCAAAAGAGATATCAAAAAACTAACTGCATATTCTTATTCTTTGACCCCTGTTTATTAAAGAAAAAGTACTCGCTCGACTTTTTAATCTTTAATTCTTCTTCTTGTCATATCTCGAGAACCAAAAGACATATCGAAAAACTAACTGCATATTCCTGTTCCTTGACCCCTGTTTATTCAAGAAAAAGTACCCGCTCGACTTTTTAATCTTTAATTCTTCTTCTTGTCATATCTCGAGAACCAAAAGACATATCGAAAAACTAACTGCATATTCCTGTTCCTTGACCCCTGTTTATTCAAGAAAAAGTACCCGCTCGACTTTTTAATCTTTAATTCTTCTTTTTGCCGTATCTCGAGAACCAAAAGAGATATCGACAAACTAACTGCATATTCTTATTCTTTGACCCCTGTTTATTCAAGAAAAAGTACTCGCTCGACTTTTTAATCTTTAATTCTTCTTCTTGCCATATCTCGAGAACCAAAAGATATATCGAAAAACTAACTGCATATTCTTGTTCCTAGACCCCTGTTTATTCAGGAAAAAGTACTCGCTCGACTTTTTAATCTTTAATTCTTCTTCTTGCCATATCTCGAGAACCAAAAAAAATATCGAAAAACTAACTGCATATTCTTGTTATTTGACCCCTCTTTTTTCAAGAAAAAGTACCCGCTCGACTCTTTAATCTTTAATTCTTCTTCTTGCTATAACTCGAGAACCAAAAGACATATCGAAAAACTAACTGCATATTCTTGTTCCTCGACCCCTGTTTATTCAAGAAAAAGTACCCGCTCGACTTTTTAATCTTTAATTCTTCTTCTTGTCATATCTCGAGAACCAAAAGACATATCGAAAAACTAACTGCATATTCTTGTTCCTCGACCCCTGTTTATTCAAGAAAAAGTACTCGCTCGACTTTTTAATCTTTAATTCTTCTTCTTGTCATATCTCGAGAACCAAAAGACATATCGAAAAACTAACTGCATATTCCTGTTCCTTGACCCCTGTTTATTCAAGAAAAAGTACCCGCTCGACTTTTTAATCTTTAATTCTTCTTTTTGCCATATCTCGAGAACCAAAAGAGATATCAAAAAACTAACTGCATATTCTTATTCTTTGACCCCTGTTTATTCAAGAAAAAGTACTCGCTCGACTTTTTAATCTTTAATTCTTCTTCTTGCCATATCTCGAGAATCAAAAGACATATCGAAAAACTAACTGCATATTCTTGTTCCTTGACCCCTGTTTATTCAAGAAAAAGTACCCGCTCGACTTTTTAATCTTTAATTCTTCTTTTTGCCATATCTCGAGAACCAAAAGAGATATCAAAAAACTAACTGCATATTCTTATTCTTTGACCCCTGTTTATTCAAGAAAAAGTACTCGCTCGACTTTTTAATCTTTAATTCTTCTTCTTGCCATATCTCGAGAACCAAAAGACATATCGAAAAACTAACTGCATATTCCTGTTCCTTGACCCCTGTTTATTCAAGAAAAAGTACCCGCTCGACTTTTTAATCTTTAATTCTTCTTTTTGCCGTATCTCGAGAACCAAAAGAGATATCGAAAAACTAACTGCATATTCTTATTCTTTGACCCCTGTTTATTCAAGAAAAAGTACTCGCTCGACTTTTTAATCTTTAATTCTTCTTCTTGCCATATCTCGAGAACCAAAAGACATATCGAAAAACTAACTGCATATTCTTGTTCCTAGACCCCTGTTTATTCAGGAAAAAGTACTCGCTCGACTTTTTAATCTTTAATTCTTCTTCTTGCCATATCTCGAGAACCAAAAAAAATATCGAAAAACTAACTGCATATTCTTGTTATTTGACCCCTCTTTTTTCAAGAAAAAGTACCCGCTCGACTCTTTAATCTTTAATTCTTCTTCTTGCTATAACTCGAGAACCAAAAGACATATCGAAAAACTAACTGCATATTCTTGTTCCTCGACCCCTGTTTATTCAAGAAAAAGTACCCGCTCGACTTTTTAATCTTTAATTCTTCTTCTTGTCATATCTCGAGAACCAAAAGACATATCGAAAAACTAACTGCATATTCTTGTTCCTCGACCCCTGTTTATTCAAGAAAAAGTACTCGCTCGACTTTTTAATCTTTAATTCTTCTTCTTGTCATATCTCGAGAACCAAAAGACATATCGAAAAACTAACTGCATATTCCTGTTCCTTGACCCCTGTTTATTCAAGAAAAAGTACCCGCTCGACTTTTTAATCTTTAATTCTTCTTTTTGCCATATCTCGAGAACCAAAAGAGATATCAAAAAACTAACTGCATATTCTTATTCTTTGACCCCTGTTTATTCAAGAAAAAGTACTCGCTCGACTTTTTAATCTTTAATTCTTCTTCTTGCCATATCTCGAAAACCAAAAGACATATCGAAAAACTAACTGCATATTCTTGTTCCTTGACCCCTGTTTATTCAAGAAAAAGTACCCGCTCGACTTTTTAATCTTTAATTCTTCTTCTTGCTATAACTCGAGAACCAAAAGACATATCGAAAAACTAACTGCATATTCTTGTTCCTCGACCCCTGTTTATTCAAGAAAAAGTACTCGCTCGACTTTTTAATCTTTAATTCTTCTTCTTGCCATATCTCGAGAACCAAAAGACATATCGAAAAACTAACTGCATATTCTTGTTCCTAGACCCCTGTTTATTCAGGAAAAAGTACTCGCTCGACTTTTTAATCTTTAATTCTTCTTCTTGCCATATCTCGAGAACCAAAAAAAATATCGAAAAACTAACTGCATATTCTTGTTATTTGACCCCTCTTTTTTCAAGAAAAAGTACCCGCTCGACTCTTTAATCTTTAATTCTTCTTCTTGCTATAACTCGAGAACCAAAAGACATATCGAAAAACTAACTGCATATTCTTGTTCCTCGACCCCTGTTTATTCAAGAAAAAGTACCCGCTCGACTTTTTAATCTTTAATTCTTCTTCTTGTCATATCTCGAGAACCAAAAGACATATCGAAAAACTAACTGCATATTCCTGTTCCTTGACCCCTGTTTATTCAAGAAAAAGTACCCGCTCGACTTTTTAATATTTAATTCTTCTTTTTGCCATATCTCGAGAACCAAAAGAGATATCAAAAAACTAACTGCATATTCTTATTCTTTGACCCCTGTTTATTCAAGAAAAAGTACTCGCTCGACTTTTTAATCTTTAATTCTTCTTCTTGCCATATCTCGAGAACCAAAAGACATATCGAAAAACTAACTGCATATTCTTGTTCCTTGACCCCTGTTTATTCAAGAAAAAGTACCCGCTCGACTTTTTAATCTTTAATTCTTCTTCTTGCCATATCTCGAGAACCAAAAGACATATCGAAAAACTAACTGCATATTCTTGTTCCTAGACCCCTGTTTATTCAGGAAAAAGTACTCGCTCGACTTTTTAATCTTTAATTCTTCTTCTTGCCATATCTCGAGAACCAAAAAAAATATCGAAAAACTAACTGCATATTCTTGTTATTTGACCCCTCTTTTTTCAAGAAAAAGTACCCGCTCGACTCTTTAATCTTTAATTCTTCTTCTTGCTATAACTCGAGAACCAAAAGACATATCGAAAAACTAACTGCATATTCTTGTTCCTCGACCCCTGTTTATTCAAGAAAAAGTACCCGCTCGACTTTTTAATCTTTAATTCTTCTTCTTGCCATATCTCGAGAACTAAAAGAGATATGGAAAAACTAACTGCATATTCTTCTTCCTTGAACCATGTTTATTCAAGAAAAAGTACCCATTCCAATTTCTATTTTTAATTTTTCTACTTTATTTTGGAGATTCTTAATATTTATTTCCAGAATACAGAAATTGCATAAATAGATAGAAAAAATATTGCTAAATCTAATAGTGTAATTATATTTGTCCTAGCCCTCATACTTGTTGACTAATTGTACTTTTTGGGGTTCGAAGCTCCATCATTTAAAAACTACGAGCACCATTTCAAAACTTCACGCACAATTGAGTTCCAAATTTATTTCTGAATGTATGTGCAAAGTTTCATGTAAATAGGTCCTAACAACACATGTAGCAAACTTTAGATAAGATCTCCTCACAGATATTCGAGATTCTTTAAGTGTATCTTAAAAATATAAATCCCACAAAAGTTGAATAGAAAAAAATCGCAAGATCGGAAAGTGTAATTAGATTTTTCCTAAACTTCGAATTTTTCGAGTAATTGATTATTTTCTTTTTAAAATTTTTAGGTCGATAATTCGGAAACTATACGAAACATGTAGGAACTGCCAGCAGAAATGAATTCAAAATTCAATTCTCAATCTGTGTGCCAAATTTCATGAAGATCGGAGGAAAAAAATATTTTTTTTGACTTTTCGGCGAAGAAATCGTAAGACTATACCTTCCATCTTTTTTGAGCAAAAATATTTTTATCTCCAGATTTCAATGAAACTTTGCACACGGGTGGAGAATTGAATTCTGAACATCGGAGAGTAGTCAGTTGCTTTGTAGCTCGTTTACTTTTTGAAATATCGATCTTAAGGTGGTTAATTTCAAAACGGCAATGTCTTTTGAACCGAAATAACTAGCATTAGTCTATTAACATTTTTAAGATCAGTGATTTTTTTCGATGAAGATTTGAAGTTTTCAGATTTTTCCGAGTAGTATTTAAAATTTCCAAAATTCAATGTTGTCACCCTAAATGTAGGCAACCAATAATACACCATCGTTGACAATTTTTTTATTACAACTTCATAAATAATTCAAAAACCGTAATAGCTAGCGGGAAATGAATAGTGCCAGTGGATTCAGCTTTACCTCCTTGAGGACATATTAAAATTTCAAAGCAAAATCAAAGTAATAATTATTTAAGAAAAAGAATCCAATACGATCTTGGCTCTTTCTACCTCACAATTTAAATTAACGCTTTAAAAACAAATCTTAACATTGCAATAAAGTTGTACGTGATTTTCGAAAAAGAACTATCAGGGTGGGATTTATAAAAGCAAATGTATTGTAATAAGAAAAGTGTTCCATCAGAAATAGAATTTCATTGGAAATCAAAAAATCTAACATAACACAGCTAGAACTAACAAAATCTAAGGGACTATCCTAACATATAAATAAGCCACAGGCCTTTAAACATGGTTTAATTAACTATCCTAGAAGAACTAACCAGTTAAAGGTATGCTCTTTAACAGAAGACAAGCAAACAATATTGTTAAAAGAAAGATATCGAATAAGTGATTAACATAAATCATAAAAGCAAGAATTAGTAACTACTTCATCTATATAACCATTGGGACAGAAATATTGATTAAACCACAAGGGTAACTATTAAAACTAAGTGAAAACAGAATGTAAGCAAATGAAATGGTTAAAAAGGAAGTCTGAATAGAGTAGACTGCTAGAACCGTTGACAATACGCCTTTTAAAACAAATTTTACCAATCTTGCAAATAGTTTGGCTAATACAAAACCAAACATGGGATTACTTCAACAGACAGCTTAAATGTAATAGCAAAAAAATTGATGGAGAAGAACAAAATTCTTCTTTGAAGAAGCCACATCTTTCTTCTTAACTACAGAACTCAGAAATCCCACCAAATCTCTTGTGTTTCCTGCAAAAATTGAATTAGATTTTGCGCAGCTATGAATGCAAACGTGTATAACAAACGCCAGACGCATATAAATAATAAATATAAATGTAGTGTAGTACTTCAAGTGTTTCTAGTCTGGAAGGAGATTTGTGGGATGTGGACATCAACTGGAGACTGGAGGACATGATGTGGATGACAAGAATTTAACTCTAAATTCATGATTTTCCATTAAAGTGCTCTGAAAGTGATGATATTAGTAAACTTATTGCGGTAGAACCAAATGTCTTCTTTGAACACGTACAACAGTTGACTTAATGAGTAAATAAACTAATTGAGAAAGATAGAAAAGTGAGGTTATCTGTCAAAGTCTGATCTGTATGTGGTGCTGCCTGTACATCAGGGGGTAAATTGAATTTTGTAAACAATTTCCGAGATTCTTAATGTTTATTCCCAAAGTATAGAAATTGCATAAATCGATAGGAAAAAAATCGCAAAATTTATTACTGCAATTATTTATGTCTTACCCCTCAGACGTCATGAATAATTGTATTTTTTGCAGTTCGATGTTCTATCATTGAAAAACTTTTGCCAGTATTTCGGAACAACTTGCAGAATTGAGTTTCAAATTTAATTCTGAATGTATGTGTAAAGTTTCATGTGAAGAGGTCCTAACAACACATGTAGCAAACTTTAGATAAGATCTCCTCACAGATATTCGAGATTCTTAAAGATTATCCTAAAAATATAAATCCCGCAAAAGTTGGATAGAAAAAAATCGCAAGATCGGAAAGTGTAATTAGTTTTTTTCTAAACTTTGAATTTTTCGAGTAATTGATTATTTTCTTTTTAAAATTATTAGGTCGATAATTCGGAAACTGTACGAAACATGTAGGAACTGCCAGTAGAAATGAATTCAAAATTTAATTCTCAATCTGTGTGCCAAATTTCATGAAGATCGGAAGAAAAAAATATTTTTTTCAACTTTTCGGCGAAGAAATCGTAAGACTATAACCTTCCATCTTTTTTGAGCAAAAATATTTTTATCTCCAGATTTTGATGAAACTTTGCACACGGGTGTAGAATTGAATTCTGAACATCGGAGAGCAGTCAGTTGCTTTGTAGCTCGTTTACTTTTTGAAATATCGATCTTAAGGTGGTTAATGTCAAAACGGCAATATCTTTTGAACCGAAATAACTAGCATTAATCTATTAACATTTTTAAGATCAGTGATTTTTTTCGATGAAGATTTGAGGTTTTCAGATTTTTCCGAGTAGTATTTAAAATTTCCAAAATTCAATGTTGTCACCCTAAATGTAGGCAACCAATAATACACCATCGTTGACAATTTTTTTATTACAACTTCATAAATGATTCAAAAACCGTAATAGCTAGCGGGAAATGAATAGTGCCAGTGGATTCAGCTTTACCTCCTTGAGGACATATTAAAATTTCAAAGCAAAATCAAAGTAATAATTATTTAAGAAAAAGAGACCAATACGATCTTGGCTCTCTCTACCTAACAATGTAAATTAACGCTTTAAAAGCAAATCTTAACACTGCAATAAAGTTGAACGTGATTTAAAAAAAAAAAACTATCGGGGTGAGATTTATAAAAGCAAATGTTTTGTAATAAAAAAAGTGTTCTATGGTCACTAATAAAATTTCATTGGAAATAAAAAAATCTAAACATAACACAGCTAGAACTAACAAAATCTAAGGGACTATCCTAACATATAAATAAGCCACAGGGCCTTGTACATGGTTTAATTAACCATCTCAGAAGGACTAATCAGTTAATGGTATGCTCTTAAACAGAAGACAAGTAAACAACATAGTCAAAAGATATTGAATTGAATAAGTGATTATCATAAATCATAAAAGCAAGAATTAGTAACTACTTCATCTAAATAAACACTGAGACTGAAATTTTGATTAAACCACAAGGGTAACTATTAAAACTAAGTGAGAACAGAATGTAAGCAAATGAACTGGTTAAAAAAGAAGTCTGAATAGAGTAAACTGCTAGAACCGTTGACAATATGCTTTTTAAAACGAATTTTACCAATTTTGCAAATAGTTGGGCTAATACAAAACCAAATATGGAATTACTTCAACAGACAGCTTAAATGTAATAGCAAAAAAATTGATGGAGAAGAACAAAATTCTTCCTACAGGAAGCCACATCCTTCTTCTTAACTCCATAATTCAGAAATTCCACTTAATTTCTTGTGTTTCCTGCAAACATTGAATTAGATTGTGCGCATCTACTAATGCAAACGTGTATAACAAACGCCAGACGCATATAAATAATAAATATAAATGTAGTGTAGTACTTCAAGTGTTTCTAGTCTGGAAGGAGATTTGTGGGATGTGGACATTAACTGGAGACTGGAGGACATGATGTGGATGACAAGAATTTAACTCTAAATTCATGATTTTCCATTAAAGTGCTCTGAAAGTGATGATATTAGTAAACTTATTGCGGTAGAACCAAATGTCTTCTTTGAACACGTACAACAGTTGACTTAATGAGTAAATAAACTAATTGAGAATGATAGAAAAGTGAGGTTATCTGTCAAAGTCTGATCTGTATGTGGTGCTGCCTGTACATCAGGGGGTAAATTGAATTTTGTAAACAATTTCCGAAATTCTTAATGTTTATTCCCAAAGTATAGAAATTGCATAAATCGATAGAAAAAAAATCGCAAAATTTATTACTGCAATTATTTATGTCTTACCCCTCAGACGTCATGAATAATTGTATTTTTTGCAGTTCGATGTTCTATCATTGAAAAACTTTCGCCAGTATTTCGGAACAACTTGCAGAATTGAGTTTCAAATTTAATTCTGAATGTATGTGTAAAGTTTCATGTGAATAGGTCCTAACAACACATGTAGCAAACTTTAGATAAGATCTCCTCACAGATATTCGAGATTCTTAAAGTTTATCCTAAAAATATAAATCCCGCAAAAGTTGGATAGAAAAAAATCGCAAGATCGGAAAGTGTAATTAGTTTTTTTCTAAACTTTGAATTTTTCGAGTAATTGATTATTTTCTTTTTAAAATTATTAGGTCGATAATTCGGAAACTGTACGAAACATGTAGGAACTGCCAGTAGAAATGAATTCAAAATTTAATTCTCAATCTGTGTGCCAAATTTCATGAAGATCGGAAGAAAAAAATATTTTTTTCAACTTTTCGGCGAAGAAATCGTAAGACTATAACCTTCCATCTTTTTTGAGCAAAAATATTTTTATCTCCAGATTTCGATGAAACTTTGCGCACGGGTGGAGAATTGAATTCTGAACATCGGAGAGTAGTCAGTTGCTTTGTAGCTCGTTTACTTTTTGAAATATCGATCTTAAGGTGGTTAATGTCAAAACGGCAATATCTTTTGAACCGAAATAACTAGCATTAATCTATTAACATTTTTAAGATCAGTGATTTTTTTCGATGAAGATTTGAGGTTTTCAGATTTTTCCGAGTAGTATTTAAAATTTTCAAAATTCAATGTTGTCACCCTAAATGTAGGCAACCAATAATACACCATCGTTGACAATTTTTTTATTACAACTTCATAAATAATTCAAAAACCGTAATAGCTAGCGGGAAATGAATAGTGCCAGTGGATTCAGCTTTACCTCCTTGAGGACATATTAAAATTTCAAAGCAAAATCAAAGTAATAATTATTTAAGAAAAAGAAACCAATACGATCTTGGCTCTTTCTACCTCACAATTTAAATTAACGCTTTAAAAACAAATCTTAACATTGCAATAAAGTTGAACGTGATTTTCGAAAAAGAACTATCAGGGTGGGATTTAAAAAAGCAAATGTATTGTAATAAGAAAAGTGTTCCATCAGAAATAGAATTTCATTGGAAATCAAAAAATCTAACATAACACAGCTAGAACTAACAAAATCTAAGGGACTATCCTAACATATAGATAAGCCACAGGCCTTTGAACATGGTTTAATTAACCATCTCAGAAGGACTAATCAGTTATAGGTATGCTCTTAAACAGAAAAAGATATTGAATTGAATAAGTGATTATAAATCATAAAAGGAAGAATTAGTAACTACTTCATCTAAATAACCACAGGGACTGAAATTTTGATTAAACCACAAGGGTAACTATTAAAACTAAGTGAAAACAGAATGTAAGCAAATGAACTGGTTAAAAAAGAAGTCTGAATAGAGTAGACTGCTAGAACCGTTGACAATATGCTTTTTAAAACGAATTTTACCAATTTTGCAAATAGTTGGGCTAATACAAAACCAAATATGGAATTACTTCAACAGACAGCTTAAATGTAATAGCAAAAAAATTGATGGAGAAGAACAAAATTCTTCCTAGAGGAAGCCACATCCTTCTTCTTAACTCCATAACTCAGAAATTCCACTTAATCTCTTGTGTTTCCTGCAAACATTGAATTAGATTTTGCGCATCTACTAATGCAAACGTGTATAACAAACGCCAAACGCATATAAATAATAAATGTAGTGTAGTGCTTCAAGTGTTTCTAGTCTGAAAGGAGATTTGTGGGATGTGGACATCAACTGGAGACTGGAGGACATGATGTGGATGACAAGAATTTAACTCTAAATTCATGATTTTCCATTAAAGTGCTCTGAAAGTATGATATTAGTAAACTTATTGCGGTAGAACCGAATGTCTTATTTGAACACATGTAACTGTTAAATTAATGAGTAATTTTGAATTTTGAATCAAGAAGAATTTCCCATCTAAACTGTTGTTAGCCATTTTCCTAGAAACACCACGAGTTTGAGAAACGAATAATTGTTTTGATGGATATATTCATGCTGCATCCAAATATAAACTTTGTCTGGAGTATCTCAATAGCCGAAATTGAAAAGAGAAATTATGATGTCTTCATTTTAAAAGATGTAGTTACCATTGCAAGACTATTAAACACTAAAAAGTTCAATAGAAGGATTTTAATTCCTAAAGAAACGCAAACATCATTAAAATTGCAGAGTCTGGAGGCAAAGTAGCTTACCGCGAAATCAAAAAGAATTACAACTTTTGAGACATTCAGCTTAACGGTGTCGTTACCATCTCGGTGCTTTACACCCTACGAAGGATCCGAAAACAAATTTTAATTATACGTTCAGAAGTGAGGTTAAGAGTTTGACTGTTTGTTAAATGTCAAACTTCAAACTTTAGTTCGGGCAAATTGGCGCGGTTGTCGCGGCAATTTCAAATTTATTGCAGTACGGTAATGACCATAATCGTTGAGTGAATAATATATATAATAATATATTATTCACTCAACGCCATAATGTAATAATCACAATTAAGCAATAACTAAAACATTAAAATCAGTACACGATTTGAAGAAATCAAAATTTATAGGTTGGCATTACTTTAATTGTTACGAAAACCGAACAAATAATAGACTTGAAAATTGTGTAAGTTACTGTACAAAAAAACTTTAGTCCCATGTTTGGGTGTTTTTGTATTACAAGTGTCGATCAGTGGTTACGGTAGTTCTCTTCTATTTCAACACTCTCTCATTGAACTAATACTGAAAAATAAAGTAAGTAATTGATTTTCTTGTAATTTTAAGTTAATGTTCGAGCCCCGTGATTATAAATTTTTTACAAGAAGGAGCCTCAATTCGGTGGCTTTTTAGTGTTAATGCATGCAGGAACGACATCAAATTAACCACTTTTTTTCAACGTAACCAGAACTAATTAGCATTCCCGGAAAAACAAAATACCTTTAAGTTGGTTAATTTAGGTTCGATAATTTTGTAAGGCGATTCTTCGGTATACTTATGTAAAAAATTCTTATCATATAATCAAAGAGTTTTTTGACTGTTGCTGTTCTCTTTTTCTGTCGGTTGACTCAACTTTGCTACCGGAAAGTGCTCTCTTTAAAATCCCGCTGGCGCTCATTTAGTTTTATAAAATATTAGCAGGGAGACTGTGTGCCGGGTTAAAAAAAAACTCATGAGTATTTTATTGTCAGCTTTTTTTTAAATGTTTAATCTTAATAATCTTAAATCTACGACTGGACCTGGACACTGCAAATAATCCAACAGGAGGCCGTGATATTGAAAATGTCGATAAGCTTGGTTCCTTTACATCGGTTCCTTAATTTTCACCGAGTTTATTAGCTTTGCTTCAACATATGCACCCCAGAATCAAGTGGGTTAGTCTCAGATTAATCACCGTCTCGAACTCTGCTTAAAATTACTTCTTTCGCACCGTGTTTAGCTTATCAGTTCACCAACCTGTCAGCTAAACGGGTAGCTTGTAAACTCACAGTTGGATGAAAAACAATAAATATTAATATTTTACGTAATTGACGGTGTTTTGTTAACATTTTTTCTTCATATTTCTGAAAATGTCTAACACTAGACGCGATCTAACTACAGGAATTGTAAGTTAATTAGGGTTTTCCTATAGAAAACTTTAATCATCCCTGCTAAAGTGACAAAACCTTTGTAATCTTATAAAGCTTTTATGGATCCAAATCTTGACTGTCAGAGATGCTCTTGATAAACTGCACTCTCAATGATATTCTAAATGGATTTCAGTTTCCAAACCGAAAGATTGGTCGTCCCCGTAATTTTGTGGTTGAAATTCTCTGAATTTCTAATAATTGGAATTTTGCCAAGTAAGTAATGATTCGATTTATGTTAATCCAAACTAACAAATTAAATAAACTTTTCAGAATTTCAAAGCACCCTGTAATGAAATTTAATATCTACCAGCTTCTAAAGACGTCTATCAGAAGGTATGTTTAATACAATTTTTTTTGTATCAAGAAAAAAAAAACACTTTATTTGTTATACTTGTTTGATTAAACAAAGTCATTAATTAGTCTTGCAAATCTCATTTGCCACCACATATCTAATTCAATTAGTGTTTTCCAGGATGGAATTCGTAAGTGTAGTTACTGTGTGCAGTGAAGTGGTAAAGATTCAGTGTGGTGCTTTGTTTCTGATGGCTGACGAGACAGCCTCAGGAATTGCTATCAAGGGTGAGAATTTGCGGTTCGACAATTCAATAACCGAGCGATAATAGATTTTGTTTACTTGTTGCAGAATTCTTCTAACATCAATAATAAAATTTCTGCTTTTTCTAATTTCAGTAAGTCCCAACTACAATGGCGAAGGAGAAGGAAGGATGGATGGTGAGTCCAGCTGTCTTTGATTTTCCAGTCAATGGAAGATCTGGTGAGTCCATTTTAGTATACCCTCGTAAATAGTAGCGTTCGCGTATTGATAAACAAATGGTTACTATCGTTATAAACTTTAAATTGTTAATTGAAAATG
Source organism: Pyrochroa serraticornis (assembly GCA_905333025.2). Lineage (NCBI taxonomy): Eukaryota > Metazoa > Arthropoda > Insecta > Coleoptera > Pyrochroidae > Pyrochroa > Pyrochroa serraticornis. The sequence goes on from HG995157.1 coordinate 21,964,092, forward strand.
ATCGTCTCAACATACGATCGTTTCGTATGATTAAACCTGTCGATGCTGAAATTCGCAGGTTGTCTTCTGAGGAACCATAGAAAACTTTTATTTACATTTTTTGTTTAGGTTTTCGGGAACGGTTATTAGACATTAAAATAGAATCATATAATTTTGTGTTAGATTGGCCTAACAAAAGTTTCCAAAGTTATCTACCTAAATGGTTGAAATATTTTAGAAATATCAAGATAGAAATAAGCGGTTCTGCCACAACGAAAGTAGCAATTTCTAATGTAACTTGCTTCGTAGACCTCGTTTTTCATATGATATGTTCATTTAAATAATAGGTCTCGTGCGAACTGCTGAAATGCCAAAAACACATATAATTTTAAAAGTTTCAACCCGCAAAAATCTTACGATTTTCAAGATATTTCGAATATAGAAATATCGTATAATTTCTTCCATACATAAATCGATTAAAATTTTCAAAAATAATAAATTTGAAACCAATCGCTCTAAGCCAATCAAAATAAATTATTCTAATGTAATTTGTCGCTCCGCTTCTATTTCTAAACTCGCTTAATCAATCATCAGGATAGGTTTCCTTTAATTGAAAAAAAGTTCAAAATTTTTTGCAAATTTCAAAGGGCCATAACTTGTTGAGTATGTCAAACTTATCAAATTTAATCGAATTTTTGGTAGCCTTCCTACGGTAGTAAAATTCTAGTCCTAAGTGTGCAAACAAGAAAGTTCGAATTTTCAATTTTGACGAAAATTTGTGAAAATTCTCATAACCCTTTTCATTTATCTATTGCTCACACGAATATTAATCGTTTTAGGTCGTCAAACAGACCATTTTCTGATGTATTTTGTTTTGCTCTTCACGCTTTCGGACTTGGTCTGTCAAATTTCGGCATAGTATAAAAGTTTTTCGAAGAAGTTTACAAAAATCCAGATTTTTGCAAAATTCAAACCTCGATAGATATTTGAGTTTTTAGGCTATATTGAATCCAAGTATATCATTTTAATCGATTTTTGAAGGGCTTTCAGGCAAAGGTAGAATAATAATCGGGACGCAGTAAATAAGAAACTTAAACAATTTTCCAATGGAAAAAATGAAAATTTAGAGATTTTGAGTGGTCATATCTTCGGAACTAAGCGTCCAAATCAAAATTCGATTGCACCGTTATGTTCTACGAATCTGACAGATTAGGATGAAGTGATAAAACGCCCTTCGAAAATGGCAAATTTTCGAAATTTTTTTTCTATCTCAATCGATTAAAATTTTCAAAAATGCTAAAATCGAAACCAATCGCTATGAGTCAATCAAAGTAATTTTTTCTAATGTAATTTGTCGCCCTGATTCTATTTTTACACTCGGTTAGTTAATAATTGCGATAGATTTCTTGCAATTTGAAAAAGTTTGCAAAAATTTAAATTTTTACAAATTTCAAAAGCCCATAACTTCTCGAGTTTGTACAACTTATCAAATCTAAATTGGCTAGGTTAATCGACTTTTCAATAGCTTTCGTACGGTAGTAAGATTCTAGTCCTAAGTGTGCAAACAAGAAAGTTCGAATCTTCAATTTTGACGAAAATTTGTGAAAGTTTTTATAACCCTTTTCATTTATCTATTGCTCACATGAATATTAATCGTTTTAGGTCGTCAAACACACCATTTTCTGATGTATTTTGTTTTGCTTTTCACGTTTTCGGACTTGGTCTGTCAAATTTCGGCATAGTATAAAAGTTTTTCGAAGAAGTTTACAAAAATCCAGATTTTTGCAAAATTCAACCCTCGATAGATATTCGAGTTTTTAGGCTATATTGAATCCAAGTATATCATTTTAATCGATTTTCGAAGGGCTTTCAGGCAAGGGTAGAATAATAATCCGGACGCAGTAAATAAGAAACTTAAACAATTTTCCAATGGAAAAAATTAAAATTTAGAGATTTTGAGTGGTCATATCTTCGGAACTAAGCGTCCAAATCAAAATCCGATTGCACCGTTAAGTTATACGAATCTGACAGATTAGAATGAAATGATACAACGCCCTTCGAAAATGACAAATTTTCGAAAAATTTTTTCTATCTCAATCGATTAAAATTTTCAAAAATGCTAAAATCGAAACCAATCGCTATGAATCAATCAAAGTAATTTTTTCTAATGTAATTTGTCGCCCTGATTCTATTTTTACACTCGGTTAGTTAATAATTGCGATAGATTTCTTGCAATTTGAAAAAGTTTGCAAAAATTTAAATTTTTACAAATTTCAAAAGCCCATAACTTCTCGAGTTTGTACAACTTATCAAATCTAGATTGGCTAGGTTAATCGACTTTTCAATAGCTTTCGTACGGTAGTAAAATTCTAGTACTAAGTGTGCAAACAAGAAAGTTCGAATTTTCAATTTTGACGAAAATTTGTGAAAATTTTTATAACCCTTTTCATTTATCTATTGCTCACAAGAATATTAATCGTTTTAGGTTGTCAAACAGACCATTTTCTGATGTATTTTGTTTTGCTCTTCACGTTTTCGGACTTGGTCTGTCAAATTTCGGCATAGTATAAAAGTTTTTCGAAGAAGTTTACAGAAATCCAGATTTTTGCAAAATTCAAACCTCGATAGATATTTGAATTTTTAGGCTATATTGAATCCAAGTATATCATTTTAATCGATTTTCGAAGGGCTTTCAGGCAAGGGTAGAATAATAATCCGGACGCAGTAAATAAGAAACTTAAACGTTTTTCTAATGGAAAAAATTAAAATTTAGAGATTTTGAGTGGTCATATCTTCGGAACTAAGCGTCCAAATCAAAATTCGATTGCACCGTTATGTTCTACGAATCTGCCAGATTAGGATGAAGTGATAAAACGCCCTTCGAAAATGACGAATTTTCGAAATTTTTTTTCTATCTCAATCGATTAAAATTTTCAAAAATGCTAAAATCGAAACCAATCGCTATGAATCAATCAAAGTAATTTTTTCTAATGTAATTTGTCGCCCTGATTCTATTTTTACACTCGGTTAGTCAATAATTGCGATAGATTTCTTGCAATTGGAAAGAATTTGCAAAAATTTAAATTTTTACAAATTTCAAAGGCCCATAACTTGTCGAGTTTGTACAACTTATCAAATCTAAATGGGCTAGGTTAATCGACTTTTCAATAGCTTTCGTACGGTAGTAAAATTCTAGTCCTAAGTGTGCAAACAAGAAAGTTCGAATTTTCAATTTTGACGAAAATTTGTGAAATTTTTTTTAACCCTTTTCATTTATCTATTGCTCACAAGAATATTAATCGTTTTAGGTTGTCAAACAGACCATTTTCTGATGTATTTTGTTTTGCTCTTCACGCTTTCGGACTTGGTCTGTCAAATTTCGGCATAGTATAAAAGTTTTTCGAAGAAGTTTACAAAAATCCAGATTTTTGCAAAATTCAAACCTCGATAGATATTTGAGTTTTTAGGCTATATTGAATCCAAGTATATCATTTTAATCGATTTTTGAAGGGCTTTCAGGCAAGGGTAGAATAATAATCGGGACGCAGTAAATAAGAAACTTAAACAATTTTCCAATGGAAAAAATTAAAATTTAGAGATTTTGAGTGGTCATATCTTCGGAACTAAGCGTCCAAATCAAAATTCGATTGCACCGTTATGTTCTACGAATCTGACAGATTAGGATGAAGTGATAAAACGCCCTTCGAAAATGGCAAATTTTCGAAAAATTTTTTCTATCTCAATCGATTAAAATTTTCAAAAATGCTAAAATCGAAACCAATCGCTATGAGTCAATCAAAGTAATTTTTTCTAATGTAATTTGTCGCCCTGATTCTATTTTCACACTCGGTTAGTTAATAATTGCGATAGATTTCTTGCAATTTGAAAAAGTTTGCAAAAATTTAAATTTTTACAAATTTCAAAAGCCCATAACTTCTCGAGTTTGTACAACTTATCAAATCTAAATTGGCTAGGTTAATCGACTTTTCAATAGCTTTCGTACGGTAGTAAAATTCTAGTCCTAAGGGTGCAAACAAGAAAGTTCGAATTTTCAATTTTGACGAAAATTTGTGAAAATTTTTATAACCCTTTTCATTTATCTATTGCTCACAAGAACATTAATCGTTTTAGGTTGTCAAACAGACCATTTTCTGATGTATTTTGTTTTGCTCTTCACGTTTTCGGACTTGGTCTGTCAAATTTCGGCATAGTATAAAAGTTTTTCGAAGAAGTTTACAAAAATCCAGATTTTTGCAAAATTCAAACCTCGATAGATATTTGAGTTTTTAGGCTATATTGAATCCAAGTATATCATTTTAATCGATTTTCGAAGGGCTTTCAGGCAAGGGTAGAATAATAATCCGGACGCAGTAAATAAGAAACTTAAACGCTTTTCTAATGGAAAAAATTAAAATTTAGAGATTTTGAGTGGTCATATCTTCGGAACTAAGCGTCCAAATCAAAATTCGATTGCACCGTTATGTTCTACGAATCTGACAGATTAGGATGAAGTGATAAAACACCCTTCGAAAATGGCAAATTTTCGAAAAATTTTTTCTATCTCAATCGATTAAAATTTTCAAAAATGCTAAAATCGAAACCAATCGCTATGAGTCAATCAAAGTAATTTTTTCTAATGTAATTTGTCGCCCTGATTCTATTTTCACACTCGGTTAGTTAATAATTGCGATAGATTTCTTGCAATTTGAAAAAGTTTGCAAAAATTTAAATTTTTACAAATTTCAAAAGCCCATAACTTCTCGAGTTTGTACAACTTATCAAATCTAAATTGGCTAGGTTAATCGACTTTTCAATAGCTTTCGTACGGTAGTAAAATTCTAGTCCTAAGGGTGCAAACAAGAAAGTTCGAATTTTCAATTTTGACGAAAATTTGTGAAAATTTTTATAACCCTTTTCATTTATCTATTGCTCACAAGAACATTAATCGTTTTAGGTTGTCAAACAGACCATTTTCTGATGTATTTTGTTTTGCTCTTCACGTTTTCGGACTTGGTCTGTCAAATTTCGGCATAGTATAAAAGTTTTTCGAAGAAGTTTACAAAAATCCAGATTTTTGCAAAATTCAAACCTCGATAGATATTTGAGTTTTTAGGCTATATTGAATCCAAGTATATCATTTTAATCGATTTTCGAAGGGCTTTCAGGCAAGGGTAGAATAATAATCCGGACGCAGTAAATAAGAAACTTAAACGCTTTTCTAATGGAAAAAATTAAAATTTAGAGATTTTGAGTGGTCATATCTTCGGAACTAAGCGTCCAAATCAAAATTCGATTGCACCGTTATGTTCTACGAATCTGACAGATTAGGATGAAGTGATAAAACGCCCTTCGAAAATGGCAAATTTTCGAAAAATTTTTTCTATCTCAATCGATTAAAATTTTCAAAAATGCTAAAATCGAAACCAATCGCTATGAGTCAATCAAAGTAATTTTTTCTAATGTAATTTGTCGCCCTGATTCTATTTTCACACTCGGTTAGTTAATAATTGCGATAGATTTCTTGCAATTTGAAAAAGTTTGCAAAAATTTAAATTTTTACAAATTTCAAAAGCCCATAACTTCTCGAGTTTGTACAACTTATCAAATCTAAATTGGCTAGGTTAATCGACTTTTCAATAGCTTTCGTACGGTAGTAAAATTCTAGTCCTAAGGGTGCAAACAAGAAAGTTCGAATTTTCAATTTTGACGAAAATTTGTGAAAATTTTTATAACCCTTTTCATTTATCTATTGCTCACAAGAATATTAATCGTTTTAGGTTGTCAAACAGACCATTTTCTGATGTATTTTGTTTTGCTCTTCACGTTTTCGGACTTGGTCTGTCAAATTTCGGCATAGTATAAAAGTTTTTCGAAGAAGTTTACAAAAATCCAGATTTTTGCAAAATTCAAACCTCGATAGATATTTGAGTTTTTAGGCTATATTGAATCCAAGTATATCATTTTAATCGATTTTTGAAGGGCTTTCAGGCAAGGGTAGAATAATAATCGGGACGCAGTAAATAAGAAACTTAAACAATTTTCCAATGGAAGAAATTAAAATTTAGAGATTTTGAGTGGTCATATCTTCGGAACTAAGCGTCCAAATCAAAATTCGATTGCACCGTTATGTTCTACGAATCTGACAGATTAGGATGAAGTGATAAAACGCCCTTCGAAAATGGCAAATTTTCGAAATTTTTTTTCTATCTCAATCGATTAAAATTTTCAAAAATGCTAAAATCGAAACCAATCGCTATGAGTCAATCAAAGTAATTTTTTCTAATGTAATTTGTCGCCCTGATTCTATTTTTACACTCGGTTAGTTAATAATTGCGATAGATTTCTTGCAATTTGAAAAAGTTTGCAAAAATTTAAATTTTTACAAATTTCAAAAGCCCATAACTTCTCGAGTTTGTACAACTTATCAAATCTAAATTGGCTAGGTTAATCGACTTTTCAATAGCTTTCGTACGGTAGTAAGATTCTAGTCCTAAGTGTGCAAACAAGAAAGTTCGAATTTTCAATTTTGACGAAAATTTGTGAAAATTTTTATAACCCTTTTCATTTATCTATTGCTCACATGAATATTAATCGCTTTAGGTTGTCAAACAGACCATTTTCTGATGTATTTTGTTTTGCTCTTCTCGTTTTCGGACTTGGTCTGTCAAATTTCGGCATAGTATAAAAGTTTTTCGAAGAAGTTTACAAAAATCCAGATTTTTGCAAAATTCAAACCTCGATAGATATTTGAGTTTTTAGGCTATATTGAATCCAAGTATATCATTTTAATCGATTTTCGAAGGGCTTTCAGGCAAGGGTAGAATAATAATCCGGACGCAGTAAATAAGAAACTTAAACGTTTTTCTAATGGAAAAAAATAAAATTTAGAGATTTTGAGTGGTCATATCTTCGGAACTAAGCGTCCAAATCAAAATTCGATTGCACCGTTATGTTCTACGAATCTGACAGATTAGGATGAAGTGATAAAACGCCCTTCGAAAATGGCAAATTTTCGAAATTTTTTTTCTATCTCAATCGATTAAAATTTTCAAAAATGCTAAAATCGAAACCAATCGCTATGAGTCAATCAAAGTAATTTTTTCTAATGTAATTTGTCGCCCTGATTCTATTTTTACACTCGGTTAGTCAATAATTGCGATAGATTTCTTGCAATTGGAAAAAGTTTGCAAAAATTTAAATTTTTACAAATTTCAAAAGCCCATAACTTCTCGAGTTTGTACAACTTATCAAATCTAAATTGGCTAGGTTAATCGACTTTTCAATAGCTTTCGTACGGTAGTAAAATTCTAGTCCTAAGTGTGCAAACAAGAAAGTTCGAATTTTCAATTTTGACGAAAATTTGTGAAAATTTTTATAACCCTTTTCATTTATCTATTGCTCACAAGAATATTAATCGTTTTAGGTTGTCAAACAGACCATTTTATGATGTATTTTGTTTTGCTCTTCACGTTTTCGGACTTGGTCTGTCAAATTTCGGCATAGTATAAAAGTTTTTCGAAGAAGTTTACAGAAATCCAGATTTTTGCAAAATTCAAACCTCGATAGATATTTGAGTTTTTAGGCTATATTGAATCCAAGTATATCATTTTAATCGATTTTTGAAGGGCTTTCAGGCAAGGGTAGAATAATAATCGGGACGCAGTAAATAAGAAACTTAAACAATTTTCCAATGGAAGAAATTAAAATTTAGAGATTTTGAGTGGTCATATCTTCGGAACTAAGCGTCCAAATCAAAATTCGATTGCACCGTTATGTTCTACGAATCTGACAGATTAGGATGAAGTGATAAAACGCCCTTCGAAAATGGCAAATTTTCGAAATTTTTTTTCTATCTCAATCGATTAAAATTTTCAAAAATGCTAAAATCGAAACCAATCGCTATGAGTCAATCAAAGTAATTTTTTCTAATGTAATTTGTCGCCCTGATTCTATTTTTACACTCGGTTAGTTAATAATTGCGATAGATTTCTTGCAATTTGAAAAAGTTTGCAAAAATTTAAATTTTTACAAATTTCAAAAGCCCATAACTTCTCGAGTTTGTACAACTTATCAAATCTAAATTGGCTAGGTTAATCGACTTTTCAATAGCTTTCGTACGGTAGTAAGATTCTAGTCCTAAGTGTGCAAACAAGAAAGTTCGAATTTTCAATTTTGACGAAAATTTGTGAAAATTTTTATAACCCTTTTCATTTATCTATTGCTCACAAGAATATTAATCGTTTTAGGTTGTCAAACGGACCATTTTCTGATGTATTTTGTTTTGCTCTTCACGTTTTCGGACTTGGTCTGTCAAATTTCGGCATAGTATAAAAGTTTTTCGAAGAAGTTTACAAAAATCCAGATTTTTGCAAAATTCAAACCTCGATAGATATTTGAGTTTTTAGGCTATATTGAATCCAAGTATATCATTTTAATCGATTTTTGAAGGGCTTTCAGGCAAGGGTAGAATAATAATCGGGACGCAGTAAATAAGAAACTTAAACAATTTTCCAATGGAAGAAATTAAAATTTAGAGATTTTGAGTGGTCATATCTTCGGAACTAAGCGTCCAAATCAAAATTCGATTGCACCGTTATGTTCTACGAATCTGACAGATTAGGATGAAGTGATAAAACGCCCTTCGAAAATGGCAAATTTTCGAAATTTTTTTTCTATCTCAATCGATTAAAATTTTCAAAAATGCTAAAATCGAAACCAATCGCTATGAGTCAATCAAAGTAATTTTTTCTAATGTAATTTGTCGCCCTGATTCTATTTTTACACTCGGTTAGTTAATAATTGCGATAGATTTCTTGCAATTTGAAAAAGTTTGCAAAAATTTAAATTTTTACAAATTTCAAAAGCCCATAACTTCTCGAGTTTGTACAACTTATCAAATCTAAATTGGCTAGGTTAATCGACTTTTCAATAGCTTTCGTACGGTAGTAAAATTCTAGTCCTAAGTGTGCAAACAAGAAAGTTCGAATTTTCAATTTTGACGAAAATTTGTGAAAATTTTTATAACCCTTTTCATTTATCTATTGCTCACATGAATATTAATCGTTTTAGGTTGTCAAACAGACCATTTTCTGATGTATTTTGTACTGCTCTTCTCGTTTTCGGACTTGGTCTGTCAAATTTCGGCATAGTATAAAAGTTTTTCGAAGAAGTTTACAGAAATCCAGATTTTTGCAAAATTCAAACCTCGATAGATATTTGAGTTTTTAGGCTATATTGAATCCAAGTATATCATTTTAATCGATTTTCGAAGGGCTTTCAGGCAAGGGTAGAATAATAATCCGGACGCAGTAAATAAGAAACTTAAACGTTTTTCTAATGGAAAAAATTAAAATTTAGAGATTTTGAGTGGTCATATCTTCGGAACTAAGCGTCCAAATCAAAATTCGATTGCACCGTTATGTTCTACGAATCTGACAGATTAGGATGAAGTGATAAAACGCCCTTCGAAAATGGCAAATTTTCGAAAAATTTTTTCTATCTCAATCGATTAAAATTTTCAAAAATGCTAAAATCGAAACCAATCGCTATGAGTCAATCAAAGTAATTTTTTCTAATGTAATTTGTCGCCCTGATTCTATTTTCACACTCGGTTAGTTAATAATTGCGATAGATTTCTTGCAATTTGAAAAAGTTTGCAAAAATTTAAATTTTTACAAATTTCAAAAGCCCATAACTTCTCGAGTTTGTACAACTTATCAAATCTAAATTGGCTAGGTTAATCGACTTTTCAATAGCTTTCGTACGGTAGTAAAATTCTAGTCCTAAGGGTGCAAACAAGAAAGTTCGAATTTTCAATTTTGACGAAAATTTGTGAAAATTTTTATAACCCTTTTCATTTATCTATTGCTCACAAGAATATTAATCGTTTTAGGTTGTCAAACAGACCATTTTCTGATGTATTTTGTTTTGCTCTTCACGTTTTCGGACTTGGTCTGTCAAATTTCGGCATAGTATAAAAGTTTTTCGAAGAAGTTTACAAAAATCCAGATTTTTGCAAAATTCAAACCTCGATAGATATTTGAGTTTTTAGGCTATATTGAATCCAAATATATCATTCTAATCGATTTTCGAAGGGCTTTCAGGCAAGGGTAGAATAATAATCCGGACGCAGTAAATAAGAAACTTAAACGTTTTTCTAATGGAAAAAATTAAAATTTAGAGATTTTGAGTGGTCATATCTTCGGAACTAAGCGTCCAAATCAAAATTCGATTGCACCGTTATGTTCTACGAATCTGACAGATTAGGATGAAGTGATAAAACGCCCTTCGAAAATGGCAAATTTTCGAAATTTTTTTTCTATCTCAATCGATTAAAATTTTCAAAAATGCTAAAATCGAAACCAATCGCTATGAGTCAATCAAAGTAATTTTTTCTAATGTAATTTGTCGCCCTGATTTTATTTTTACACTCGGTTAGTTAATAATTGCGATAGATTTCTTGCAATTTGAAAAAGTTTGCAAAAATTTAAAATTTTACAAATTTCAAAAGCCCATAACTTCTCGAGTTTGTACAACTTATCAAATCTAAATTGGCTAGGTTAATCGACTTTTCAATAGCTTTCGTACGGTAGTAAAATTCTAATCCTAAGTGTGCAAACAAGAAATTTCGAATTTTCAATTTTGACGAAAATTTGTGAAAATTTTTATAACCCTTTTCATTTATCTATTGCTCACAAGAATATTAATCGTTTTAGGTTGTCAAACAGACCATTTTCTGATGTATTTTGTTTTGCTCTTCACGTTTTCGGACTTGGCCTGTCAAATTTCGGCATAGTATAAAAGTTTTTCGAAGAAGTTTACAAAAATCCAGATTTTTGCAAAATTCAAACCTCGATAGATATTTGAGTTTTTAGGCTATATTGAATCCAAGTATATCATTTTAATCGATTTTCGAAGGGCTTTCAGGCAAGGGTAGAATAATAATCCGGACGCAGTAAATAAGAAACTTAAACGTTTTTCTAATGGAAAAAATTAAAATTTAGAGATTTTGAGTGGTCATATCTTCGGAACTAAGCGTCCAAATCAAAATTCGATTGCACCGTTATGTTCTACGAATCTGACAGATTAGGATGAAGTGATAAAACGCCCTTCGAAAATGGCAAATTTTCGAAATTTTTTTTCTATCTCAATCGATTAAAATTTTCAAAAATGCTAAAATCGAAACCAATCGCTATGAGTCAATCAAAGTAATTTTTTCTAATGTAATTTGTCGCCCTGATTTTATTTTTACACTCGGTTAGTTAATAATTGCGATAGATTTCTTGCAATTTGAAAAAGTTTGCAAAAATTTAAAATTTTACAAATTTCAAAAGCCCATAACTTCTCGAGTTTGTACAACTTATCAAATCTAAATTGGCTAGGTTAATCGACTTTTCAATAGCTTTCGTACGGTAGTAAAATTCTAATCCTAAGTGTGCAAACAAGAAATTTCGAATTTTCAATTTTGACGAAAATTTGTGAAAATTTTTATAACCCTTTTCATTTATCTATTGCTCACAAGAATATTAATCGTTTTAGGTTGTCAAACAGACCATTTTCTGATGTATTTTGTTTTGCTCTTCACGTTTTCGGACTTGGTCTGTCAAATTTCGGCATAGTATAAAAGTTTTTCGAAGAAGTTTACAAAAATCCAGATTTTTGCAAAATTCAAACCTCGATAGATATTTGAGTTTTTAGGCTATATTGAATCCAGGTATATCATTTTAATCGATTCTCGAAGGGTTTTCAGGCAAGGGTAGAATAATAATCGAGACGCAGTAAATAAGAAACTTAAACAATTTTCCAATGGAAAAAATTAAAATTTAGAGATTTTGAGTGGTCATATCTTCGGAACTAAGCGTCCAAATCAAAATTCGATTGCACCGTTATGTTCTACGAATCTGACAGATTAGGATGAAATGATAAAACGCCCTTCGAAAATGGCAAATTTTCGAAATTTTTTTTCTATCTCAATCGATTAAAATTTTCAAAAATGCTAAAATCGAAACCAATCGCTATGAATCAATCAAAGTAATTTTTTCTAATGTAATTTGTCGCCCTGATTCTATTTTTACACTCGGTTAGTTAATAATTGCGATAGATTTCTTGCAATTTGAAAAAGTTTGCAAAAATTTAAATTTTTACAAATTTCAAAAGCCCATAACTTCTCGAGTTTGTACAACTTATCAAATCTAAATTGGCTAGGTTAATCGACTTTTCAATAGCTTTCGTACGGTAGTAAAATTCTAGTCCTAAGGGTGCAAACAAGAAAGTTCGAATTTTCAATTTTGACGAAAATTTGTGAAAATTTTTATAACCCTTTTCATTTATCTATTGCTCACAAGAACATTAATCGTTTTAGGTTGTCAAACAGACCATTTTCTGATGTATTTTGTTTTGCTCTTCACGTTTTCGGACTTGGTCTGTCAAATTTCGGCATAGTATAAAAGTTTTTCGAAGAAGTTTACAAAAATCCAGATTTTTGCAAAATTCAAACCTCGATAGATATTTGAGTTTTTAGGCTATATTGAATCCAAGTATATCATTTTAATCGATTTTCGAAGGGCTTTCAGGCAAGGGTAGAATAATAATCCGGACGCAGTAAATAAGAAACTTAAACGCTTTTCTAATGGAAAAAATTAAAATTTAGAGATTTTGAGTGGTCATATCTTCGGAACTAAGCGTCCAAATCAAAATTCGATTGCACCGTTATGTTCTACGAATCTGACAGATTAGGATGAAGTGATAAAACGCCCTTCGAAAATGGCAAATTTTCGAAAAATTTTTTCTATCTCAATCGATTAAAATTTTCAAAAATGCTAAAATCGAAACCAATCGCTATGAGTCAATCAAAGTAATTTTTTCTAATGTAATTTGTCGCCCTGATTCTATTTTCACACTCGGTTAGTTAATAATTGCGATAGATTTCTTGCAATTTGAAAAAGTTTGCAAAAATTTAAATTTTTACAAATTTCAAAAGCCCATAACTTCTCGAGTTTGTACAACTTATCAAATCTAAATTGGCTAGGTTAATCGACTTTTCAATAGCTTTCGTACGGTAGTAAAATTCTAGTCCTAAGGGTGCAAACAAGAAAGTTCGAATTTTCAATTTTGACGAAAATTTGTGAAAATTTTTATAACCCTTTTCATTTATCTATTGCTCACAAGAATATTAATCGTTTTAGGTTGTCAAACAGACCATTTTCTGATGTATTTTGTTTTGCTCTTCACGTTTTCGGACTTGGTCTGTCAAATTTCGGCATAGTATAAAAGTTTTTCGAAGAAGTTTACAAAAATCCAGATTTTTGCAAAATTCAAACCTCGATAGATATTTGAGTTTTTAGGCTATATTGAATCCAAGTATATCATTTTAATCGATTTTTGAAGGGCTTTCAGGCAAGGGTAGAATAATAATCGGGACGCAGTAAATAAGAAACTTAAACAATTTTCCAATGGAAGAAATTAAAATTTAGAGATTTTGAGTGGTCATATCTTCGGAACTAAGCGTCCAAATCAAAATTCGATTGCACCGTTATGTTCTACGAATCTGACAGATTAGGATGAAGTGATAAAACGCCCTTCGAAAATGGCAAATTTTCGAAATTTTTTTTCTATCTCAATCGATTAAAATTTTCAAAAATGCTAAAATCGAAACCAATCGCTATGAGTCAATCAAAGTAATTTTTTCTAATGTAATTTGTCGCCCTGATTCTATTTTTACACTCGGTTAGTTAATAATTGCGATAGATTTCTTGCAATTTGAAAAAGTTTGCAAAAATTTAAATTTTTACAAATTTCAAAAGCCCATAACTTCTCGAGTTTGTACAACTTATCAAATCTAAATTGGCTAGGTTAATCGACTTTTCAATAGCTTTCGTACGGTAGTAAGATTCTAGTCCTAAGTGTGCAAACAAGAAAGTTCGAATTTTCAATTTTGACGAAAATTTGTGAAAATTTTTATAACCCTTTTCATTTATCTATTGCTCACATGAATATTAATCGCTTTAGGTTGTCAAACAGACCATTTTCTGATGTATTTTGTTTTGCTCTTCTCGTTTTCGGACTTGGTCTGTCAAATTTCGGCATAGTATAAAAGTTTTTCGAAGAAGTTTACAAAAATCCAGATTTTTGCAAAATTCAAACCTCGATAGATATTTGAGTTTTTAGGCTATATTGAATCCAAGTATATCATTTTAATCGATTTTCGAAGGGCTTTCAGGCAAGGGTAGAATAATAATCCGGACGCAGTAAATAAGAAACTTAAACGTTTTTCTAATGGAAAAAAATAAAATTTAGAGATTTTGAGTGGTCATATCTTCGGAACTAAGCGTCCAAATCAAAATTCGATTGCACCGTTATGTTCTACGAATCTGACAGATTAGGATGAAGTGATAAAACGCCCTTCGAAAATGGCAAATTTTCGAAATTTTTTTTCTATCTCAATCGATTAAAATTTTCAAAAATGCTAAAATCGAAACCAATCGCTATGAGTCAATCAAAGTAATTTTTTCTAATGTAATTTGTCGCCCTGATTCTATTTTTACACTCGGTTAGTCAATAATTGCGATAGATTTCTTGCAATTGGAAAAAGTTTGCAAAAATTTAAATTTTTACAAATTTCAAAAGCCCATAACTTCTCGAGTTTGTACAACTTATCAAATCTAAATTGGCTAGGTTAATCGACTTTTCAATAGCTTTCGTACGGTAGTAAAATTCTAGTCCTAAGTGTGCAAACAAGAAAGTTCGAATTTTCAATTTTGACGAAAATTTGTGAAAATTTTTATAACCCTTTTCATTTATCTATTGCTCACAAGAATATTAATCGTTTTAGGTTGTCAAACAGACCATTTTATGATGTATTTTGTTTTGCTCTTCACGTTTTCGGACTTGGTCTGTCAAATTTCGGCATAGTATAAAAGTTTTTCGAAGAAGTTTACAGAAATCCAGATTTTTGCAAAATTCAAACCTCGATAGATATTTGAGTTTTTAGGCTATATTGAATCCAAGTATATCATTTTAATCGATTTTTGAAGGGCTTTCAGGCAAGGGTAGAATAATAATCGGGACGCAGTAAATAAGAAACTTAAACAATTTTCCAATGGAAGAAATTAAAATTTAGAGATTTTGAGTGGTCATATCTTCGGAACTAAGCGTCCAAATCAAAATTCGATTGCACCGTTATGTTCTACGAATCTGACAGATTAGGATGAAGTGATAAAACGCCCTTCGAAAATGGCAAATTTTCGAAATTTTTTTTCTATCTCAATCGATTAAAATTTTCAAAAATGCTAAAATCGAAACCAATCGCTATGAGTCAATCAAAGTAATTTTTTCTAATGTAATTTGTCGCCCTGATTCTATTTTTACACTCGGTTAGTTAATAATTGCGATAGATTTCTTGCAATTTGAAAAAGTTTGCAAAAATTTAAATTTTTACAAATTTCAAAAGCCCATAACTTCTCGAGTTTGTACAACTTATCAAATCTAAATTGGCTAGGTTAATCGACTTTTCAATAGCTTTCGTACGGTAGTAAGATTCTAGTCCTAAGTGTGCAAACAAGAAAGTTCGAATTTTCAATTTTGACGAAAATTTGTGAAAATTTTTATAACCCTTTTCATTTATCTATTGCTCACAAGAATATTAATCGTTTTAGGTTGTCAAACGGACCATTTTCTGATGTATTTTGTTTTGCTCTTCACGTTTTCGGACTTGGTCTGTCAAATTTCGGCATAGTATAAAAGTTTTTCGAAGAAGTTTACAAAAATCCAGATTTTTGCAAAATTCAAACCTCGATAGATATTTGAGTTTTTAGGCTATATTGAATCCAAGTATATCATTTTAATCGATTTTTGAAGGGCTTTCAGGCAAGGGTAGAATAATAATCGGGACGCAGTAAATAAGAAACTTAAACAATTTTCCAATGGAAAAAATTAAAATTTAGAGATTTTGAGTGGTCATATCTTCGGAACTAAGCGTCCAAATCAAAATTCGATTGCACCGTTATGTTCTACGAATCTGACAGATTAGGATGAAGTGATAAAACGCCCTTCGAAAATGGCAAATTTTCGAAATTTTTTTTCTATCTCAATCGATTAAAATTTTCAAAAATGCTAAAATCGAAACCAATCGCTATGAGTCAATCAAAGTAATTTTTTCTAATGTAATTTGTCGCCCTGATTCTATTTTTACACTCGGTTAGTTAATAATTGCGATAGATTTCTTGCAATTTGAAAAAGTTTGCAAAAATTTAAATTTTTACAAATTTCAAAAGCCCATAACTTCTCGAGTTTGTACAACTTATCAAATCTAAATTGGCTAGGTTAATCGACTTTTCAATAGCTTTCGTACGGTAGTAAAATTCTAGTCCTAAGTGTGCAAACAAGAAAGTTCGAATTTTCAATTTTGACGAAAATTTGTGAAAATTTTTATAACCCTTTTCATTTATCTATTGCTCACATGAATATTAATCGTTTTAGGTTGTCAAACAGACCATTTTCTGATGTATTTTGTACTGCTCTTCTCGTTTTCGGACTTGGTCTGTCAAATTTCGGCATAGTATAAAAGTTTTTCGAAGAAGTTTACAGAAATCCAGATTTTTGCAAAATTCAAACCTCGATAGATATTTGAGTTTTTAGGCTATATTGAATCCAAGTATATCATTTTAATCGATTTTCGAAGGGCTTTCAGGCAAGGGTAGAATAATAATCCGGACGCAGTAAATAAGAAACTTAAACGTTTTTCTAATGGAAAAAATTAAAATTTAGAGATTTTGAGTGGTCATATCTTCGGAACTAAGCGTCCAAATCAAAATTCGATTGCACCGTTATGTTCTACGAATCTGACAGATTAGGATGAAGTGATAAAACGCCCTTCGAAAATGGCAAATTTTCGAAAAATTTTTTCTATCTCAATCGATTAAAATTTTCAAAAATGCTAAAATCGAAACCAATCGCTATGAGTCAATCAAAGTAATTTTTTCTAATGTAATTTGTCGCCCTGATTCTATTTTCACACTCGGTTAGTTAATAATTGCGATAGATTTCTTGCAATTTGAAAAAGTTTGCAAAAATTTAAATTTTTACAAATTTCAAAAGCCCATAACTTCTCGAGTTTGTACAACTTATCAAATCTAAATTGGCTAGGTTAATCGACTTTTCAATAGCTTTCGTACGGTAGTAAAATTCTAGTCCTAAGGGTGCAAACAAGAAAGTTCGAATTTTCAATTTTGACGAAAATTTGTGAAAATTTTTATAACCCTTTTCATTTATCTATTGCTCACAAGAATATTAATCGTTTTAGGTTGTCAAACAGACCATTTTCTGATGTATTTTGTTTTGCTCTTCACGTTTTCGGACTTGGTCTGTCAAATTTCGGCATAGTATAAAAGTTTTTCGAAGAAGTTTACAAAAATCCAGATTTTTGCAAAATTCAAACCTCGATAGATATTTGAGTTTTTAGGCTATATTGAATCCAAATATATCATTCTAATCGATTTTCGAAGGGCTTTCAGGCAAGGGTAGAATAATAATCCGGACGCAGTAAATAAGAAACTTAAACGTTTTTCTAATGGAAAAAATTAAAATTTAGAGATTTTGAGTGGTCATATCTTCGGAACTAAGCGTCCAAATCAAAATTCGATTGCACCGTTATGTTCTACGAATCTGACAGATTAGGATGAAGTGATAAAACGCCCTTCGAAAATGGCAAATTTTCGAAATTTTTTTTCTATCTCAATCGATTAAAATTTTCAAAAATGCTAAAATCGAAACCAATCGCTATGAGTCAATCAAAGTAATTTTTTCTAATGTAATTTGTCGCCCTGATTTTATTTTTACACTCGGTTAGTTAATAATTGCGATAGATTTCTTGCAATTTGAAAAAGTTTGCAAAAATTTAAAATTTTACAAATTTCAAAAGCCCATAACTTCTCGAGTTTGTACAACTTATCAAATCTAAATTGGCTAGGTTAATCGACTTTTCAATAGCTTTCGTACGGTAGTAAAATTCTAATCCTAAGTGTGCAAACAAGAAATTTCGAATTTTCAATTTTGACGAAAATTTGTGAAAATTTTTATAACCCTTTTCATTTATCTATTGCTCACAAGAATATTAATCGTTTTAGGTTGTCAAACAGACCATTTTCTGATGTATTTTGTTTTGCTCTTCACGTTTTCGGACTTGGCCTGTCAAATTTCGGCATAGTATAAAAGTTTTTCGAAGAAGTTTACAAAAATCCAGATTTTTGCAAAATTCAAACCTCGATAGATATTTGAGTTTTTAGGCTATATTGAATCCAAGTATATCATTTTAATCGATTTTCGAAGGGCTTTCAGGCAAGGGTAGAATAATAATCCGGACGCAGTAAATAAGAAACTTAAACGTTTTTCTAATGGAAAAAATTAAAATTTAGAGATTTTGAGTGGTCATATCTTCGGAACTAAGCGTCCAAATCAAAATTCGATTGCACCGTTATGTTCTACGAATCTGACAGATTAGGATGAAGTGATAAAACGCCCTTCGAAAATGGCAAATTTTCGAAATTTTTTTTCTATCTCAATCGATTAAAATTTTCAAAAATGCTAAAATCGAAACCAATCGCTATGAGTCAATCAAAGTAATTTTTTCTAATGTAATTTGTCGCCCTGATTTTATTTTTACACTCGGTTAGTTAATAATTGCGATAGATTTCTTGCAATTTGAAAAAGTTTGCAAAAATTTAAAATTTTACAAATTTCAAAAGCCCATAACTTCTCGAGTTTGTACAACTTATCAAATCTAAATTGGCTAGGTTAATCGACTTTTCAATAGCTTTCGTACGGTAGTAAAATTCTAATCCTAAGTGTGCAAACAAGAAATTTCGAATTTTCAATTTTGACGAAAATTTGTGAAAATTTTTATAACCCTTTTCATTTATCTATTGCTCACAAGAATATTAATCGTTTTAGGTTGTCAAACAGACCATTTTCTGATGTATTTTGTTTTGCTCTTCACGTTTTCGGACTTGGTCTGTCAAATTTCGGCATAGTATAAAAGTTTTTCGAAGAAGTTTACAAAAATCCAGATTTTTGCAAAATTCAAACCTCGATAGATATTTGAGTTTTTAGGCTATATTGAATCCAGGTATATCATTTTAATCGATTCTCGAAGGGTTTTCAGGCAAGGGTAGAATAATAATCGAGACGCAGTAAATAAGAAACTTAAACAATTTTCCAATGGAAAAAATTAAAATTTAGAGATTTTGAGTGGTCATATCTTCGGAACTAAGCGTCCAAATCAAAATTCGATTGCACCGTTATGTTCTACGAATCTGACAGATTAGGATGAAATGATAAAACGCCCTTCGAAAATGGCAAATTTTCGAAATTTTTTTTCTATCTCAATCGATTAAAATTTTCAAAAATGCTAAAATCGAAACCAATCGCTATGAATCAATCAAAGTAATTTTTTCTAATGTAATTTGTCGCCCTGATTCTATTTTTACACTCGGTTAGTCAATAATTGCGATAGATTTCTTGCAATTGAAAAGAATTTGCAAAAATTTAAATTTTTACAAATTTCAAAGGCCCATAACTTCTCGAGTTTGTACAACTTATCAAATCTAAATTGGCTAAGTTAATCGACTTTTCAATAGCTTTCGTACGGTAGTAAAATTCTAGTCCTAAGTGTGCAAACAAGAAAGTTCGAATTTTCAATTTTGACGAAAATTTGTGAAAATTTTTATAACCCTTTTCATTTATCTATTGCTCACAAGAATATTAATCGTTTTAGGTTGTCAAACAGACCATTTTCTGATGTATTTTGTTTTGCTCTTCACGTTTGCGGACTTGGTCTGTCAAATTTCGGCATAGTATAAAAGTTTTTCGAAGAAGTTTACAAAAATCCAGATTTTTGCAAAATTCAAACCTCGATAGATATTTGAGTTTTTAGGCTATATTGAATCCAGGTATATCATTTTAATCGATTTTCGAAGGGTTTTCAGGCAAGGGTAGAATAATAATCCGGACGCAGTAAATAAGAAACTTAAACGTTTTTCTAATGGAAAAAATTAAAATTTAGAGATTTTGAGTGGTCATATCTTCGGAACTAAGCGTCCAAATCAAAATTCGATTGCTCCGTTATGTTCTACGAATCTGACAGATTAGGATGAAATGATAAAACGCCCTTCGAAAATGGCAAATTTTCG
Source organism: Pyrochroa serraticornis (assembly GCA_905333025.2). Taxonomy (NCBI): domain Eukaryota; kingdom Metazoa; phylum Arthropoda; class Insecta; order Coleoptera; family Pyrochroidae; genus Pyrochroa; species Pyrochroa serraticornis. The sequence goes on from HG995157.1 coordinate 21,984,254, forward strand.
AAATTTTTTTTCTATCTCAATCGATTAAAATTTTCAAAAATGCTAAAATCGAAACCAATCGCTATGAGTCAATCAAAGTAATTTTTTCTAATGTAATTTGTCGCCCTGATTCTATTTTCACACTCGGTTAGTTAATAATTGCGATAGATTTCTTGCAATTGAAAAGAATTTGCAAAAATTTAAATTTTTACAAATTTCAAAGGCCCATAACTTCTCGAGTTTGTACAACTTATCAAATCTAAATTGGCTAGGTTAATCGACTTTTCAATAGCTTTCGTACGGTAGTAAAATTCTAGTCCTAAGTGTGCAAACAAGAAAGTTCGAATTTTCAATTTTGACGAAAATTTGTGAAAATTTTTATAACCCTTTTCATTTATCTATTGCTCACAAGAATATTAATCGTTTTAGGTTGTCAAACAGACCATTTTCTGATGTATTTTGTTTTGCTCTTCACGTTTTCGGACTTGGTCTGTCAAATTTCGGCATAGTATAAAAGTTTTTCGAAGAAGTTTACAAAAATCCAGATTTTTGCAAAATTCAAACCTCGATAGATATTTGAGTTTTTAGGCTATATTGAATCCAAGTATATCATTTTAATCGATTTTCGAAGGGCTTTCAGGCAAGGGTAGAATAATAATCGAGACGCAGTAAATAAGAAACTTAAACAATTTTCCAATGGAAAAAATTAAAATTTAGAGATTTTGAGTGGTCATATCTTCGGAACTAAGCGTCCAAATCAAAATTCGATTGCACCGTTATGTTCTACGAATCTGACAGATTAGGATGAAATGATAAAACGCCCTTCGAAAATGGCAAATTTTCGAAATTTTTTTTCTATCTCAATCGATTAAAATTTTCAAAAATGCTAAAATCGAAACCAATCGCTATGAATCAATCAAAGTAATTTTTTCTAATGTAATTTGTCGCCCTGATTCTATTTTTACACTCGGTTAGTCAATAATTGCGATAGATTTCTTGCAATTGAAAAGAATTTGCAAAAATTTAAAATTTTACAAATTTCAAAGGCCCATAACTTCTCGAGTTTGTACAACTTATCAAATCTAAATTGGCTAGGTTAATCGACTTTTCAATAGCTTTCGTACGGTAGTAAAATTCTAGTCCTAAGTGTGCAAACAAGAAAGTTCGAATTTTCAATTTTGACGAAAATTTGTGAAAATTTTTATAACCCTTTTCATTTATCTATTGGTCACAAGAATATTAATCGTTTTAGGTTGTCAAACAGACCATTTTCTGATGTATTTTGTTTTGCTCTTCACGTTTTCGGACTTGGTCTGTCAAATTTCGGCATAGTATAAAAGTTTTTCGAAGAAGTTTACAAAAATCCAGATTCTTGCAAAATTCAAACCTCGATAGATATTCGAGTTTTTAGGCTATATTGAATCCAGGTATATCATTTTAATCGATTTTCGAAGGGTTTTCAGGCAAGGGTAGAATAATAATCCGGACGCAGTAAATAAGAAACTTAAACGTTTTTCTAATGGAAAAAATTAAAATTTAGAGATTTTGAGTGGTCATATCTTCGGAACTAAGCGTCCAAATCAAAATTCGATTGCTCCGTTATGTTCTACGAATCTGACAGATTAGGATGAAGTGATAAAACGCCCTTCGAAAATGGCAAATTTTCGAAAAATTTTTTCTATCTCAATCGATTAAAATTTTCAAAAATGCTAAAATCGAAACCAATCGCTATGAGTCAATCAAAGTAATTTTTTCTAATGTAATTTGTCGCCCTGATTCTATTTTCACACTCGGTTAGTTAATAGTTGCGATAGATTTCTTGCAATTTGAAAAAGTTTGCAAAAATTTAAATTTTTACAAATTTCAAAAGCCCATAACTTCTCGAGTTTGTACAACTTATCAAATCTAAATTGGCTAAGTTAATCGACTTTTCAATAGCTTTCGTACGGTAGTAAAATTCTAGTCCTAAGTGTGCAAACAAGAAAGTTCGAATTTTCAATTTTGACGAAAATTTGTGAAAATTTTTATAACCCTTTTCATTTATCTATTGGTCACAAGAATATTAATCGTTTTAGGTTGTCAAACAGACCATTTTCTGATGTATTTTGTTTTGCTCTTCACGTTTTCGGACTTGGTCTGTCAAATTTCGGCATAGTATAAAAGTTTTTCGAAGAAGTTTACAAAAATCCAGATTTTTGCAAAATTCAAACCTCGATAGATATTTGAGTTTTTAGGCTATATTGAATCCAAGTATATCATTTTAATCGATTTTCGAAGGGTTTTCAGGCAAGGGTAGAATAATAATCGAGACGCAGTAAATAAGAAACTTAAACAATTTTCCAATGGAAAAAATTAAAATTTAGAGATTTTGAGTGGTCATATCTTCGGAACTAAGCGTCCAAATCAAAATTCGATTGCACCGTTATGTTCTACGAATCTGACAGATTAGGATGAAATGATAAAACGCCCTTCGAAAATGGCAAATTTTCGAAATTTTTTTTCTATCTCAATCGATTAAAATTTTCAAAAATGCTAAAATCGAAACCAATCGCTATGAATCAATCAAAGTAATTTTTTCTAATGTAATTTGTCGCCCTGATTCTATTTTTACACTCGGTTAGTCAATAATTGCGATAGATTTCTTGCAATTGAAAAGAATTTGCAAAAATTTAAATTTTTACAAATTTCAAAGGCCCATAACTTCTCGAGTTTGTACAACTTATCAAATCTAAATTGGCTAGGTTAATCGACTTTTCAATAGCTTTCGTACGGTAGTAAAATTCTAGTCCTAAGTGTGCAAACAAGAAAGTTCGAATTTTCAATTTTGACGAAAATTTGTGAAAATTTTTATAACCCTTTTCATTTATCTATTGGTCACAAGAATATTAATCGTTTTAGGTTGTCAAACAGACCATTTTCTGATGTATTTTGTTTTGCTCTTCACGTTTTCGGACTTGGTCTGTCAAATTTCGGCATAGTATAAAAGTTTTTCGAAGAAGTTTACAAAAATCCAGATTTTTGCAAAATTCAAACCTCGATAGATATTTGAGTTTTTAGGCTATATTGAACCAAGTATATCATTTTAATCGATTTTCGAAGGGCTTTCAGGCAAGGGTAGAATAATATTCCGGACGCAGTAAATAAGAAACTTAAACAATTTTCCAATGGAAAAAATTAAAATTTAGAGATTTTGAGTGGTCATATCTTCGGAACTAAGCGTCCAAATCAAAATTCGATTGCACCGTTATGTTCTACGAATCTGACAGATTAGGATGAAGTGATAAAACGCCCTTCGAAAATGGCAAATTTTCGAAATTTTTTTTCTATCTCAATCGATTAAAATTTTCAAAAATGCTAAAATCGAAACCAATCGCTATGAGTCAATCAAAGTAATTTTTTCTAATGTAATTTGTCGCCCTGATTCTATTTTTACACTCGGTTAGTTAATAATTGCGATAGATTTCTTGCAATTTGAAAAAGTTTGCAAGAATTTAAATTTTTACAAATTTCAAAAGCCCATAACTGCTCGAGTTTGTACAACTTATCAAATCTAAATTGGCTAGGTTAATCGACTTTTCAATAGCTTTCGTACGGTAGTAAAATTCTAGTCCTAAGTGTGCAAACAAGAAAGTTCGAATTTTCAATTTTGACGAAAATTTGTGAAAATTTTTATAACCCTTTTCATTTATCTATTGCTCACAAGAATATTAATCGTTTTAGGTTGTCAAACAGACCATTTTCTGATGTATTTTGTTTTGCTCTTCACGTTTTCGGACTTGGTCTGTCAAATTTCGGCATAGTATAAAAGTTTTTCGAAGAAGTTTACAAAAATCCAGATTTTTGCAAAATTCAAACCTCGATAGATATTTGAGTTTTTAGGCTATATTGAATCCAAGTATATCATTTTAATCGATTTTCGAAGGGCTTTCAGGCAAGGGTAGAATAATAATCCGGACGCAGTAAATAAGAAACTTAAACGTTTTTCTAATGGAAAAAATTAAAATTTAGAGATTTTGAGTGGTCATATCTTCGGAACTAAGCGTCCAAATCAAAATTCGATTGCACCGTTATGTTCTACGAATCTGACAGATTAGGATGAAGTGATAAAACGCCCTTCGAAAATGGCAAATTTTCGAAATTTTTTTTCTATCTCAATCGATTAAAATTTTCAAAAATGCTAAAATCGAAACCAATCGCTATGAGTCAATCAAAGTAATTTTTTCTAATGTAATTTGTCGCCCTGATTCTATTTTTACACTCGGTTAGTTAATAATTGCGATAGATTTCTTGCAATTCGAAAAAGTTTGCAAAAATTTAAATTTTTACAAATTTCAAAGGCCCATAACTTCTCGAGTTTGTACAACTTATCAAATCTAAATTGGCTAGGTTAATCGACTTTTCACTAGCTTTCGTACGGTAGTAAGATTCTAGTCCTAAGTGTGCAAACAAGAAAGTTCGAATTTTCAATTTTGACGAAAATTTGTGAAAATTTTTATAACCCTTTTCATTTATCTATTGCTCACAAGAATATTAATCGTTTTAGGTTGTCAAAAAGACCATTTTCTGATGTATTTTGTTTTGCTCTTCACGTTTTCGGACTTGGTCTGTCAAGTTTCGGCATAGTATAAAAGTTTTTCGAAGAAGTTTACAAAAATCCAGATTTTTGCAAAATTCAAACCTCGATAGATATTCGAGTTTTTAGGCTATATTGAATCCAAGTATATCATTTTAATCGATTTTCGAAGGGTTTTCAGGCAAGGGTAGAATAATAATCCGGACGCAGTAAATAAGAAACTTAAACGTTTTTCTAATGGAAAAAATTAAAATTTAGAGATTTTGAGTGGTCATATCTTCGGAACTAAGCGTCCAAATCAAAATTCGATTGCTCCGTTATGTTCTACGAATCTGACAGATTAGGATGAAGTGATAAAACGCCCTTCGAAAATGGCAAATTTTCGAAAAATTTTTTCTATCTCAATCGATTAAAATTTTCAAAAATGCTAAAATCGAAACCAATCGCTATGAGTCAATCAAAGTAATTTTTTCTAATGTAATTTGTCGCCCTGATTCTATTTTCACACTCGGTTAGTTAATAATTGCGATAGATTTCTTGCAATTTGAAAAAGTTTGCAAAAATTTAAATTTTTACAAATTTCAAAAGCCCATAACTTCTCGAGTTTGTACAACTTATCAAATCTAAATTGGCTAAGTTAATCGACTTTTCAATAGCTTTCGTACGGTAGTAAAATTCTAGTCCTAAGTGTGCAAACAAGAAAGTTCGAATTTTCAATTTTGACGAAAATTTGTGAAAATTTTTATAACCCTTTTCATTTATCTATTGCTCACAAGAATATTAATCGTTTTAGGTTGTCAAACAGACCATTTTCTGATGTATTTTGTTTTGCTCTTCACGTTTTCGGACTTGGTCTGTCAAATTTCGGCATAGTATAAAAGTTTTTCGAAGAAGTTTACAAAAATCCAGATTTTTGCAAAATTCAAACCTCGATAGATATTTGAGTTTTTAGGCTATATTGAATCCAGGTATATCATTTTAATCGATTTTCGAAGGGTTTTCAGGCAAGGGTAGAATAATAATCCGGACGCAGTAAATAAGAAACTTAAACGTTTTTCTAATGGAAAAAATTAAAATTTAGAGATTTTGAGTGGTCATATCTTCGGAACTAAGCGTCCAAATCAAAATTCGATTGCTCCGTTATGTTCTACGAATCTGACAGATTAGGATGAAGTGATAAAACGCCCTTCGAAAATGGCAAATTTTCGAAAAATTTTTTCTATCTCAATCGATTAAAATTTTCAAAAATGCTAAAATCGAAACCAATCGCTATGAGTCAATCAAAGTAATTTTTTCTAATGTAATTTGTCGCCCTGATTCTATTTTCACACTCGGTTAGTTAATAATTGCGATAGATTTCTTGCAATTTGAAAAAGTTTGCAAAAATTTAAACTTTTACAAATTTCAAAAGCCCATAACTTCTCGAGTTTGTATAACTTATCAAATCTAAATTGGCTAAGTTAATCGACTTTTCAATAGCTTTCGTACGGTAGTAAAATTCTAGTCCTAAGTGTGCAAACAAGAAAGTTCGAATTTTCAATTTTGACGAAAATTTGTGAAAATTTTTATAACCCTTTTCATTTATCTATTGCTCACAAGAATATTAATCGTTTTAGGTTGTCAAACGGACCATTTTCTGATGTATTTTGTTTTGCTCT